>JASANE010000867.1:0-35167 GCA_030248225.1 Trileptium ribeirensis
GCTCTATGCATTAGCAGACCCCAACATTTGCCAATATCCAAACAAGCCGTCGCCGTAAACTCCTTTTAGGCTAAGAATTAATAAATTTTAGCGCACCAAAAGATTTTACAAATTCAAACAAGTGCCCGTCCACCCCGTTTAGCTTTAAACTTAGAATAGTTAGTGCACTCAAAAGATTTTCTTTAAATCAAACAAGGGCTCCGTCTGCCCCTTTTAGTCTAAGTTAATACATTTCAGCGCACCAAAACACTCTCCAAATTCAAAAAAGGGCCCGTCCACTCCTTTTATGTTAAGACTTAATATATTTTAGCGCACCAAAATATTTTCCAAATTCAAACAAGGGCCCGTCCACCCCTTTTAGGTTAAGACTTAATATATTTTAGCGCACCAAAATATTTTCCAAATTCAAACAAGGGCCCGTCCACCCCTTTTAGGTTAAGACTTAATATATTTTAGCGCACCAAAATATTTTTCAAATTCAAACAAGGGCCCGTCCACCCCTTTTAGGTTAAGACTTAAATATACATTTTTAAAATGGGCACTAAGATATTTGCCAATATCCAAACAAGCCGTCGCCGTAAACTCCTTTTAGGCTAAGAATTAATAAATTTTAGCGCACCAAAATATTTTCCAAATTCAAACAAGGGCCCGTCTACTCCTTTTAGGCTGACTTAATAAATTTCAGCGCACCAAAATATTTTCCAAATTCAAACAAGGGTCCGTCCACCCCTTTTAGGCTGACTTAATAAATTTTAGCACACCAAAAGACTTTACAAATTCAAACAAGTGCCCGTCCACCCCGTTTAGCTTTAAACTTAATAAATGTTAGTGCACCAAAAGATTTTTTAAATTCAAACAAGGGCCCGTCCGCCCCTTTTAGTCTAAGTCTTAATAGATTTTAGCGCACCAAAAGATTTTCCAAATTCAAACAAGGGCCCGTCCACCCCTTTTAGGTTAAGACTTAATATATTTTAGCGCACCAAAATATTTTCCAAATTCAAACAAGGGCCCGTCTACTCCTTTTAGGCTGACTTAATAAATTTCAGCGCACCAAAATATTTTCCAAATTCAAACAAGGGTCCGTCCACCCCTTTTAGGGGTGTCCTCCGGGCCCGCCCGGCTAAGACTTAATAAATTTTAGCACACCAAAAGACTTTACAACTACCACCAAGTGCCCGTCCACCCCTTTTAGATTTAAACTTAATATATGTTAGTGCACCAAAAGATTTTTTAAATTCAAACAAGGGCCCGTCCGCCCCTTTTAGTCTAAGTCTTAATAGATTTTAGCGCACCAAAAGATTTTCCAAATTCAAACAAGGGCCCGTCCACCCCTTTTAGGTTAAGACTTAATATATTTTAGCGCACCAAAATATTTTCCAAATTCAAACAAGGGCCCGTCCGCCCCTTTTAGTCTAAGTCTTAATAGATTTTAGCGCACCAAAATATTTTCCAAATTCAAACAAGGGCCCGTCCGCCCCTTTTAGTCTAAGTCTTAATAAATTTTAGCGCACCAAAATATTTTCCAAATTCAAACAAGGGCCCGTCTTTTTTAGGGACTTTTAGACAGAATAATTGTAGCGCACCAAAATATTTTCCAAATCAAACAAGGGCCGACTCCTTTTAGGCTAAGACTTAATATATTTTAGCGCACCAAAATATTTTCCAAATTCAAACAAGGGCCCGTCCACCCCTTTTAGTTATAAAGCATAATAAATTTAGCGCACCAAAAGACTTTAATAGATTCTAACAAGTGCCCGTCCACCCCGTTTAGCTTTAAACTAATAGATTTTCCAAATTCAAACAAGGGCCCGTCCACCCCTTTTAGGTTAAGACTGAAATAGATTTTAGCGCACCAAAATATTTTCCAAATTCAAACAAGGGCCCGTCCACCCCTTTTAGGTTAAGACTTAATATATTTTAGCGCAGCAAAATATTTTACAAATTCAAACAAGGGTCCGTCCACTCCTTTTAGACTGACTTAATAAATTTTAGCGCACCAAAAGATTTTGCAAATTCAAACAAGGACCCGTCCACCCCGTTTAGCTTTAAACTTAATAAATGTTAGTGCACCAAAAGATTTTTTAAATTCAAACAAGGGCCCGTCCGCCCCTTTTAGTCTAAGTCTTAATAAATTTTAGCGCACCAAAATATTTTCCAAATTCAAACAAGGGCCCGTCCACCCCTTTTAGGTTAAGACTTAATATATTTTAGCGCACCAAAATATTTTCCAAATTCAAACAAGGGCCCGTCCACCCCTTTTAGGTTAAGACTTAATAAATTTTAGCGCACCAAAATATTTTCCAAATTCAAACAAGGGCCCGTCCACCCCTTTTAGGTTAAGACTTAATATATTTTAGCGCACCAAAATATTTTCCAAATTCAAACAAGGGCCCGTCCACCCCTTTTAGGTTAAGACTTAATATATTTTAGCGCACCAAAATATTTTCCAAATTCAAACAAGGGCCCGTCCACCCCGTTTAGCTTTATACATAAAAAATGTTAGAGCACCAAAATATTTTCCAAATTCAAACAAGGGCCCGTCCGCCCCTTTTAGGTTAAGTCTTAATAAATTTTAGCGCACCAAAATATTTTCCAAATTCAAACAAGGGCCCGTCCACCCCTTTTAGGTTAAGACTTAATATATTTTAGCGCACCAAAATATTTTCCAAATTCAAACAAGGGCCCGTCCACCCCTTTTAGGTTAAGACTTAATATATTTTAGCGCACCAAAATATTTTCCAAATTCAAACAAGGGCCCGTCCACCCCTTTTAGGTTAAGACTTAATATATTTTAGCGCACCAAAATATTTTCCAAATTCAAACAAGGGCCCGTCTACTCCTTTTAGGCTGACTTAATAAATTTTAGCGCACCAAAATATTTTCCAAATTCAAACAAGGGCCCGTCTACTCCTTTTAGGCTGACTTAATAAATTTTAGCGCACCAAAATATTTTCCAAATTCAAACAAGGGCCCGTCTACCCCTTTTAGTCTAAGTCTTAATAAATTTTAGCGCACCAAAATATTTTCGAAATTCAAACAAGGGCCGGCCCGCGTCTTTTAGGCTAAGATTTAATAAATTTTCGCTTTCAGCTTGTCTAATTCTCAAAAAGGCATGAAGGGTAAAATATCAATTTTGATCCTTATAATTACACATATTTCCAAATGAAAACAGTGATTCAGTGATGAGGCAGACACTAAAATTTTCCCTCCTACATCAAAATTTTAGTCTTTCTTCAAAATTACCATATTTTGGCTAGCACCATGTAACCTAAAGGGGCCGTTCTGTTATTACAGAATATAACTTGTTAAAAACAGATACGATTTGGTTCATATTTTCACATACATGCAACACATAATCATACGTTAGGTTGGTACATGATGCAACATACTATTAATGCATCACTACAGTTTCAATAGCGTTAGCGTAATATTATTAAAGTCATCTATCTGAGTAAAATCGAATTAATGCTACAAGCCTAGCGGTTTCAGCGCGGCATCTAGTTAATCACGACTAGGGTCCACTCCTATTTTTTACTCCTCAAACATTATATATCAAACTTGAGATAGGAAAGTTTAAAACTATATATGACAATTCTTCAGTTTTTGTCTCAGCGTATTGCTGTAGACCATTTGATATTTCCATTTAATAAGGCTTTTTTAGCTTTACAAATAAATATGTTATCTTTTAAGTCTTGCTTTCCACATCTTCATTCTTTTTCGATACATTTTCTCTTAGCGCTGTTGGACACAAGTTATCGTTCGTGGTCAGTAATGTCAGTAGTTTGATAACCCTTTCCTTCTTAAAATAACGCATATTTTGCGCTGTCTTTAACAAAGTTTGCCGAAGCGGCATGCTGAACCTGAATCTTTTGGTGGGAGCCTCGTACGCTAGCCACTACGCTATCAGATAGCTGTTGCCCGGTACCTTACGCAACCTCAACAACAGCTCACGCTTGAACACACGCCGTACGAGAAGCTCTGTTAGTGCATCGCTTTACAATGTATGCACTGACAAATGTGTGTCAATTTCAGAGCTAAATGGGCAGGAAGTTTTGAATATATTCAGTTTTTAAATAATTATGAGAATTATATCTTCCATTCTACCCTACAAAACATAACATTTCAGTCTATGCGTAGAATGAGTTTAATGTTTTTAAAATATATAAGCAAGAACGGTAGCAGGTAGCACGCCACTTAATCCTCTTTGTGTGACTTTCAACGATTTATGCCTACAACGCTGAGGAAAACCCGAAACATGAACGAAGCGAACTCCACTTGAAATGAAATTATATGGATTGATTTTTTTCATTTGTGGCAAAACATGAATTCTTAGGTTGTGTAATTTATATGGATTTGACTTTATTGGCCACGTAGAAGCGAGTTATTTAACAAATCAATACGCCAGTAGATTGAAATCCGCTTCAGATCCAGCTTTTCTTACAAGAGTCTTTTCGTTTAACGATGGATATTTTTTGCGACTGAAGAAGGATAAGTGTAATTTCCTTGAACTTAGAAGTCCTAACTTACAGCATAGGTTTTATTACTCCTGAGAAATATTTTATGCTGGCAGTTTTTCGCTTTATTTTATAGCATAAGCGATATTGTAGAGCACTAAGTAATAGCTCAGAGCTGCTAGGCATTCTTTGACCAAAGCACCTATGCTCTCTTGAGTTTTTTGTTACAATGGACTATCCAATATTAGTCCTGACCGTCACTTCGTAACGCATAACTTCATCTGTTAAAGGATGGATGATTCAATATTAGCACGACCGTGCTTAGCGCCCTCGAAAATTCGTTTTTTGTTACAATGGACTATCCAATATTAGTCCTGACCGTCACTTCGTAACGCATAACTTCATCTGTTAAAGGATGGATGATTCAATATTAGCACGACCGTGCTTAGCGCCCTCGAAAATTCCCATTTGGGTCTCTCGACCGAAGTACCATAAACATGGTAGGGGAGTGGGGTAACGCCGATCATGTTTCTGACAAAGAACAAATACTGGGTCACAAAAAAGTGTTTTGGACTGGTAGCTCTGCCCAACTCGAATCGTTGTTTCATATGTTGACAATATTGTACCCACGCCGTCTGGCAACGAAAACGATGGTAATGTAAGACAAGAATTTCGATGTAGCTGAATGGTTGACCAACCTAGGAGACACGGTGAACAGTATAGGCAGTATAGGAGACAATAAACAGGAAAAGAAAAAGATCGCAAACTGTACGATCGAAATAGAAAGCACTCGCAAGCTCCCCGGTTAATATATCTAAATAGATTATATTATATTTTCGTTGATTATATTATATATAATCGTCGCCTCCGTGACAAAACATGATAAATCCACTTTTTGGCTATATTATAGTTAGTATATACAAAAATGTTCTACATAAGTGTAGTCCTTTCGTGACAAAAATTCAATCTCCATATCATTGACATTCGTGGAGATAAACGATTATTAGTTAAAAATGTGCTATGTCCAACAGTCGAATAATAGCCGAACAAGATAGAATGTGATTCCATGATTTTGGAGTTAAATTATTTAGTCACGAATATATTTGCATCACAGATTGTGCTAACTCCAGTTATCATGGATTTAGCATTTGTTGTCACCAAGCAGTTCTTGAATAGTGGTGCACTTGAATTGCGCTACATCCATGTATATTCCTTGTCTGACACAGGATCCTATTTAGTTGAGAACTTCAGAAAAGCGGCTAAAATATTGAAACAATTTTCAAAGAATGTTCCCAGTTCACAATGGCCCACGTCCATTCCTACAAAATTTCAAAAACACAATACATAGCTAGATGTGGAACTTTCACAGAGTAAAATAGTTTGTTCCGTGCACCGAATGTATTTTACATGTATTTCTCCATGTATTTTGCATTTATTTTTCCGTATTTTTTGTATGTTTAAAACAACATTTTCTCAGTGCTACTTCGGTTTGCATCGTGTTGTATTGTGTTTCACAAATTTTAAAGATTTTAAATTGCGAAATCTATAAAATGTCATATGCCCCTTATACATTTGTGTGGGTTCGTTATCGCACCAAAAAGAAGACGACTTTCTGGCTAGCTATCGTCGCGATTTCGATTCAACTGGTTTAACTAGGCTAGGAACAAACATTTGTCTGGTACTTTGTAGACAAGGAAATCATAAATGATATATTGCCAAACAACGGACTTACAGCCTTTGGTCAACGAAAATTTGGAGGTACATATAAGTGATTTCGCATAAATCTCCTTCAGTATTTTAATTAAACGACTGTAGTAATTATAACAGTATGTCGAGGAATTGGGTGTTCAAATTTACCTATAAAGCTATAAATTGCATTTTTTAACAAAATGCGTTTTTAATGTGTTATAACGTTTATAAAAATTCAAACTGTTTCCAATTACTCCAACTGTTTACTATTGAACATTTTGAGCAATTTATTAAAATTCGAAATTTTTTAATGTTTCCTTTCTAATTTTGACTAATTTATTGTGTAAACTTCCCAGCAATCCGTGTAATACTACAGAAAAATTTTCACATCTTCGTCAAATGGAACGGCCATCAACTTCCAGCAAACAACCTCACATTACTGACTCTGAGGAAACGGACAATCCTGATTCTAACGCCAACATGGATTCTATGGCGATGAATTCTGATTCTGACGCAACCAAAGACTCCGATTTTGAACCATCAAGCGGTAATGACAGTGAACCAAACTCAACTATGGATGTACCAACCAGAAAAAAACCATAGCCAGAAACAAAAACAGCAAGAAAGGCAGAAGTAGGGTTGGTGCAACCCACAGTGGCAGAACAAGGGCGAGCAACAACAGAGGAGCTGACGGCGGAGTAGATGGCGTTATCTGAAACGGCGGTAACTGCAGCACAGATGGTGGTAAGAGTGGTAGTGAAGACGATGGTTTCGACATTGACGCCGATGCTGGTGAAAATGGTGCCGATGATGCAATAGATGACAAGAAGCGAACGCTAAAGCGTCAACTAAACCCGCAATTATGGAAACGAAACATTAAACGGCAGGAAAAATTAGCAGCATGTAAACCTCAAGGAACGTGTACCGCATCGTAAAAACTCTGCTGCAGCTGATACTTCACCAATGACGACCGAGACCACATTTGCCTTACAAAAATCTTACATATAGGACTGACAGAGAAAGATGATATCCTACACAATGTAAAACAGATTCAGCCAAAGCGCCAACGTCTGAAGCTGCAAGACCCGACTATGCCGCCCGTCAAACGTCCAGCCCCAAAGCACGCCAGCAAAAGATTCTGCATGGATTGTACTAACTGTGACCTTCCATGCGATCCCAGGCATCGAGTATGTCCTCCGTTTTTCTACGGGGCACATGCGATCTCCAAATCGGTTGTCGACTATGCCATCCAAAACGCAACTCCAAACAGCATCCATGGAAAGGCAACCGTTGAGGCAAACACACACCTTAACACCAATTCTCCCACGAAATGAAACAGAGCATATTGGGCCACATGGACAAATTTTAAAACCGTTCCGTCCCATTCCAGTCAGCAATGCACCCTTCAAGCTTTTCGTCAATAACTTATACCGCTGCGTCGTTCAGCGAGATTCAGCTGCCCCATCCCAGAGGTCGAATAGCCCACTACACTCTGCAACCTCTCTACACCGGACAACGTACACAGGCCAAAAAACGACACTACGTCCCCGCCGCTCACCGGTGATATTCCTCTAGCAGTACCGGTTATTCTATGAAAATCTGCCATCCAGTAACAAAGAAGTGGAATAAGCAAACGATGAGAATCCTCAGCATCCTCCCTGACCATATGGACCCAATGTAAGCGTTTACCACGTTTTATAGTCTTTAAAATGAGGTTTCGTTACACTTTGATGTTGTTTTAGTTGAAGTTAGAACACTTGGATTTTGTATAATGGTTGATGGTTCCCGTAACAAAATATGCTAACTCCATATAATTTAAAACACCAAATGTTCAGCAACATAAGCCAAGAGGTAATAACATCATCAAAGAACACTTAAAATATGCTACATTTCGGATACATATGGTTTTGTCGCAGCTATTACCAATTCTGAGAATAACTACTGCATAATCTTTAATCGCTCATATATAACCATAAAATATAGGAATGTTTCTTCGCTAAAACAACTGAAATAAAAGCAAACGTTAAACGAACACGGAGGTTATTAATGTGCAGTATAACTTTAATCATTTTAGCAGTAGTATTAAAATTTTTATACACACAAAATTATTGCCGATAAACTATATCGTACTAGCGAAGAAACCGTAAAGTAAAACAGCGAACAAAAGTGAAAAACCAATCATTACGCTGTTATATAGGACAGAATGATCAAGCTGATATCCATGGGTCAAACAAAAACAAAATAGCAATTACAGTTATAAAAAAAAGACAAAATTTAATTACTACTTGAGTGTCTTTAATTTCTGACATAAATTGATTCCATATTAATAAACGGCATTGACGATTGATGTGTAATATTCGAATTATCAGCTAAGGCGCGAGCAAAAAGAGCTGAGTAGGATTCGCGTGACGATGTGTTGGAGAAGCCAATGCCACGAGCAATAAAGTCTGGTTTGGCTGAAATATATAACAAACCTGAAATTGAGCACTGCAAAATTTCATTCATACTCAGTTTTGTGGAAAGGAGGGGCCCTATCCTAGGTATTTTAGCCCCCCTCTGAGTGGTTTTTGACTCCCCCAGGTACTTTTTTACCAGACTAAAACTAGGCCCATTTTTTTTTCTGCGAGGCAAAAATACGTTTTTCCTAATGCAGCGTATAGCATAAGATAACAAAATTTTTGTGCTGCAGGGTCGAATTCACTAAATTTTCAATCAGTTGATATTGTTTCGCTATATAATGTGTTTTACTATTACAGACGGACCGTGAATTAGTTATTTATAGCATTTCCGCGTCTTTTTAGACCCTTGTTGGGTTCACCAGTTTTCTCGCTCATGTGTGCAGCTTAGTTGCATGCGGGGACTTCTCAGTTCGGTTACCCATTTTCAATGCCGTTTGAAAAAGCCACTACAACTGCACTTTATTATATTCACTTCAACGTAGAATTTAAAAAACGTAGACAGAAATTACAAAAGCTTTTCTATTTCCCAGTCCCGTGAACATATGGCAGTGTCATAGTGTGGTAAATTTTATCAAAGAGTTACTTTAGTTGTTTGGTTTTGCAGAACGAGCGTCCGAATCTTTTCCAAATCAAAATAATGTTGAAACAGCCCCGGCGTCAGCTCAACAGCGGATTATGCGTACTGCATCCGCTAGCTGCGCTGAGATCATCATATTTTCGTTGAAATATCGGATTCAACAATGCGTGGTAGAAAGCGAAACTATCTAATAATTGGAGGATGACAAAAAATCACAAAAACATCTCAAAAATTTAATATAGATCAAATAAATTATCAGGACCTGGAAACGCCAGTAATTTCTATGTATTAAACTACAGCGGCAGCGTTTTTGGTATTTCGCCCAGCTTTTGGTTGAAAATTTCGGGTTTTATTAAAAATACGTTGTATTCGGTGCGTCTCTTGAGGCATAGATGATCAAACCTTGTACCTCTCTTATGATCTGCTTTGCTTTTGGATCTTGTCCCATCACAGCGTAAAAGAATGTTGATTGCGAGTATTGAAATTCCTTATAAGAAACTTAGGTGATATTTTTAATTACAGCGAAGCATTATTCAAAATTTGTGGATCATCGCGTAGGGGTACATCGACGGATCTTCAACACCTTTAAATAGTACTGAAAAGGTATGGCAGTCATGTTAGATTCAAGAAAGCCATACGATAGTATCCAACATTCCGAAAAAACCTATACAGAACGTTCTA
Organism: Trileptium ribeirensis; assembly: GCA_030248225.1. NCBI lineage: Eukaryota > Metazoa > Nematoda > Enoplea > Enoplida > Thoracostomopsidae > Trileptium > Trileptium ribeirensis. The sequence continues at coordinate 9,861 of JASANE010000867.1, forward strand.
AATTGTATGAAAGCAGTATAAAAAAATGACAAGCTATATTCTGCAAATCTGGTTCGTCACCACTAAAACAAAGCATGAAATACTTGTACGAAACTTCAAAATAAACAAACCATCGTTTTCAGCGTACCGAAAAAATAAACCATTCTTGATTTTCTGAATGCAATATATAACTGGGATAACGAGGACCGTTCACATTGGTTCGCAATTAGGCTAGTGGACTGTAACACCCATGAAAAACTCCAAATGTATATATAGTCATGTTCATATATGCTCACACATGGCCGTAACCATGGCGGCTTTATCTGCGATGGTAACTGCTTTGAACCATTTTTACCACCCTCGGGGCCTGACCGATTTCTCGAAGAAAGCACCCCTATGCAGGCTCCGCCCAGCCCCCCCACGTCAATCTTGGCAATGATCTGTTTTCGGTGTGACGCCGCTATCGCTAGATATAGGCTGCGAAACACAGGTACCTGCATAGCCACATTTGGCACAGAACAGTTAAAATCAGGTTTTGATCATTTTGACTTGGAAGATACGGTCATAGTCACTAGCGTTTCATTTCAATTGAGAGGGCTTTCATTAAATTGCTATCGAATAAAAAATTTGTCTGCACCGAGAAAATTATCGATAAATTATCATTGATAACGACAAACTAAAAAATTACAAGAATTTTCCCTCGTAGCGCTCGTAGTGGAAACCTCAGTGTATTTATTTTAGTGGAAACCTCAACTTATTTGAATTTAGCGTTTCGACCACGTTCAGCCTGGTACAGTAGTTTTCGTTTTGTAACAGCCATACTAAAGTAACGGAATAGCTAACACCAATATTCAGCATCAAAACTGTCTACATTATTTGCTGTCCACGAAATCTAGTACTAAACAAACTAAACACTGGTCCTATTCAAAATATCTTATTATTTGCGAGATCATTAAATATCCGCCCTATTCTAAACCCGGATATGATGAAAAACATCCGGCAAAATAAAAAAACCATATTTAGAAACAAACTTCAACCAATACAAATTCATTAGATGTTGAATGAAAGCATTTGAGCAACATAAACCTTACAAACTTAATACGATACAACCACATCTGTGTCAATTTGGAAATATGAAATATACAGAGGTGCTAATAGCACTTTTGTATCTGTCAACCATATTTGCGCAAACGAAAATTCGTCGCAAACAGTTTTTCGATGCTTTCCCGGAAATATGAAATTCCGCCACAATTCCGCGAACCGAGAAATTAGTAGTTATAGCGAATAACTAGAGCAATCCAAGATGAGCCTAAACGCTCCCAAGAACACTGTTTAACTTACCAATTGTACCTTTTACTGGTACATCATCCTCTAGGTAAAACACATGAATCGCCGTATACAATCTTGTGTCCGTTTCAGACTTAACGGTATACGACGTGCGCTCGGCGCCTGCTTCAACAAATATCGATTTCACTTTATGTCGAACACTTCGAATTGATACAATTCGTCCTGGCACAATCGATATGTGACTTAGGCTGCGACGATAGTTGCTCTACTAGTCTGCTAACGCCGTCGCATTGGTAGTCGAATGACGGCGAACGGACTAAATGTCCAATACGTGGCGGTCTCAGGGTATCAATTTTTATGAACGCATAAGCCACAACCTTAAAGAAAATAATATTATAACGATATCCATATGACCGGTTCAATTGGGAACGTGCCGCAGAGTTAAGTAAACATTTACCGGCTACCGCATGCTCGTGTTCGTAGAATGAACTAATATCGGCCCAGTAGGTAGTATTAACAAGCACGATGAAACATAAGGTCTATGTTGTATAATCGTGTTGCATATCACTAATAAACACATAATAACCTTTCGGATGTGAAGACAACCTTTAATGTTCCAGACCAGTATAAAAACTCAAATTCATGACTTAGCTGAATTTAATAAACTAATTGACTATGTCACCCTCCATAATGAGCTACAGATAAGGCAGCCGCGATTGTGTAACTCCAGATTTTCACGAATTCACGTCCAGAAATTCATGTATATACACATGTACAGTAATTAAACTACACGAAAAAATTCTACGATGAAGGCTATAAAGCTTATAAATGTATCAGGATTTATTGATGACCAACTTTTCCATGTAACCTATACTGTTTATCCTGATAACAGCGAAAAAATAGTAACTCTAACGAAATTGCAGAGCGTAGTGAAGCATAGGTACACTTACGCTTTTTGCGTGCACGTCAGACCTCGATAGTATTACGTCGATATGTTATATGTGGATATCACAAAATATCGCACAAGATAGAACAAAACTAAAACCTGCAATAAGTTTCCCATGCCCGAAAACCCCCAACTGCAAGCTATCAGCCTCACAGGACGTCACAATAAAATTAAGAATTTCGGGTCAAGGAGCCATGGGGGTGCCATACTCCATACTCATTGAACCATGGTTCGCAGAGCAAAACAAACACCGGCAATGCATTTTCCATGCCCGGAAACCCCAAAGTCAAACTTTTCAGTCGCCCAGGACATCCGAAGAAATTTTCGAATTTTGGGTGGAGGAACCACGAGGGTGCCATACCTCAAACCTCATAACTTCAGAACCGGAGCCTTGGGCGAAAAACAATAAAGAAACATCAGCATTTATCATTTTACAATGAAATAATACCAATCAGAAAAAAACTGAAAGTTAAGATAAAAATAACTTTGCTTCTGTAAAGGGTACTGAAATGGGGTAAAAACCGTCATTTTGACTTCTGAGCCCGGAACCAGACTTCAAATCAAAAAACGCTCGGGGATATACACGGTAAATCAACCATGTCGGTTCGAATGATCATGAAGATCGGTTAAGTCGTTCCCGAGTTATGGCCGATCACACAGACAGAATTTAACAACTTTCTCAATAGCCCTGCAGCACGCAATCTCAGCTACACGACACTACGATACATTGTTCGCCCCGATACAATCAGTTGCTAAATTATTCTGTTTTGGTGTATTCCGATGGCTCCGCATTCAGATGAACCCGGGGGAATCGCCAGAACTTATTTTCGGTTCCCTCAGTTCCGAACTCAGGGACACCTTATGCCAACATGTATAATATTGGTAGTTGGAGAAACGAGGAAGATACATTAACGAGCTAGCGGATAAAATTTTCCACATATTCAGAGGTTTGTAGTAAAATGAAAATTAAACAAAACAACTAATAAACTTATTAAAAACGGCAGAAACAGCCGACAGCCCTTAAGATGGCCTTAATTTCCAATTTTACATTACATACCTGAAATTTATTTATTTTTGAAAATAGCAGATGTAGTATTATGATAATGCGAGTGGTTATTAATCCTACCTTAACATATATGTGTCCCTAGTTGGACTGTGTTTTCCAAAACGACTTGCAAAAATAAAACCGTATTCAGACATAGCCATGAAGCAAAATAGCCGAAAAATACCTTACATAATATAACTAATTTAATACATCATGCGAGTGCCCTTTATTTAGTGTTTTGGAAAATCTATAACCGGAACATACTAGAAGCATTTCAAAAACGTGACATATTGTATCTAAACGTTTATTTAATTTTACTTCAAAAATACATTTACTGTTAAGACTAGATTAAAAGTATTAGCTCTTCGTCGTACCGAAAAACTGGACACCAACGTCTACCCCATTTCGTCATACCCGTTTTCTTCCGTAGGTACTGAGTAATTTGACTGAGAAAAAATTAAAGGCTAACACCTAGGTGTTGTGATCGTTCGGTTGGACATAATTTGCAGTGGAAATCCACAAAACCCGTGGATGTATATCCACAACTACTGCTGCTGTGTTTAAGTAACCTTAAAGCAAAGAAGCTCATCAGTTGAAGTGGTCGAACCGAAATACATCAATAGAGTTTGGACAAATCACCACGATGATGCCGCAATTGCTCTATTCTATGTAATACTGTCCAGTCTGGGAACTGACCATCAAATCCACGCACTGGAACCGCCTGCAAACAGTGCAAAATACAGCCCTGCTAATCGCAACTGGGTGCTATAACATGACAGCGATTGACGACATCACAGCTAAGCCAAAAAACTGAAAGAGAAATAACATTGCACGTTGCTAGAAACACAGTTTGCTGACGTTGAAATTGAAATTATAGCCGGGGGCTTGAGCCGTGGAGCACCCCCGCTCACCAGCCGGGGGCTGCCGGATTTAGCCGAGGGCCAATTTTCTGCCGGATTTTATCACATTTAGACGTTCATTTTTCTCAGCATGTGGCCGGGAGGCGGGAAATACCCGAATTTTTACCTGGGGCCCATCTAAAACGCTGGTAACCTCGCCCTCCCACTTTGGACTATCCAGGTTTGCATTCCCCTGCTATCATTCAAAGCATCCATGCCACCACCTTAGAGTCAGGCTTTGCTCAGACCTACCGCGAATGAAGCCATGCCACTCGTCTTCAAGCTTAAAGAAGCCTTCAAACACTTGCTACCTGACTAACTACTAAATGACGACTAATTCTAAAGTGAGCTCAAATTTCACTGCAAATTTTAAATTGTCTGAAATTGTGATGCACAAACAGAAGGTGCAATTTTTGGTACTTGTTTCTTATTTTGCCGACTTTCCGTCATCGAAAAACCGATGAAGTTTTTTCGCTTTTGTTTCGCAACAACGGTTTGCGATTCGCTATCGGCTATTACAAAATATGATAATCAATGGGCGCCAGAAGTTTACTCGTGTACAATCCTACAAATGTCGCTGCTTTTGTGGAGTTATAACACGCCGGCGGATAAAGACTATAATCACCATATCATGATGGCGCACTTGACCCAAGGTATCAAACCTAGCGTAACAACAACATACAATCATTAACAAAAGGGTCCCTTCGTCGACAATATTCGACCGACAATCGTAATCTTAATTCTCTATATTCTTTTTCTGTAATTTGCAAGGGAAAAAGTTGTATTTACTCTATCTTGAACAATCCAGGACTGCCGCCTTCTGTAAACTATGTGTTTATGCGTGTTGGAGATGTTTGCATACAGTCTGGCGGAAAGGTAAGATTTATTGCTTCCGGGTATAGGGAGGCGGACAGATCTGTGCGCGGAGATAGGAATAACCGTAAGTTTATGTTATTCTGAGTTAAGTGTGCATACTATTGAACCAAATATTCTTAGAAAAAAGATTAACTGATAATTTGCTCACACGTAGATTCCCTATTATAAAATGCTACAATGAGTTTGATAAAAATAACAGTTCATGGCGGCCACCAAGCGTGGAAAGATGGCCACACGGCGTCTAAGGCAATAAAGCGGATTTTTAGCCAATATTAAGATGGAGACTCCATTTCTTAATATCTAAATGACGTTGGGAACGTATTAGGAAATTAATGTTGAAGAAAGCTTAATTTTCTCAAAATATCATTGGTATAGGTGAATAATATATAAATAGACGAAAAGCTTTTGTATACTTAAAAATATGTAATCTTTAAAAAATAAAATTTTGCCGAAATGTTAAAAAAATTTGAACAGGCAATATCTCCAAATAAGATAAAAATGATTCGCCCCTTTGCATGGTCAACCACGATATTCCTTTTTACATACTTTTATTGCGAACCTGAACTTTAGTATAAATCTATATTCCTAACCCTTTATCGTGGTGGTGCGGCGCAGCCACGCAACAGCGCATTTTAGGCTGTTTTCTAACCAAACAACGTAAAGCTCATCAAGCATGCTTGTTGCGAACTAATGTTATCGATTAATTTGATAGTTACCCTGTCAGTTACCTTGGATATATTATCACCTTCATAAAATTTCAAAGCTGTACCTACCGTGCGGTCATGAAAAATTATGTTCTTTGTATATTCCGCAAATCTCATAGTTACAACTTCTAACACGGTCCTCTGAGAGGTATCGGCACCCTCACCAAAGTTTCTTGAGAGAGTATCGGCTCCCAAGACGCCGACAGCAATCCAGAGAAAAAAAGAATAATATATCTGGCCTGTCCACAGTGGGGTGGGGGGATCCCCCACTTTCCCAAACCCCCTTGTTTTTTATGTGATTTTCCCCATGTCCGGCACCCCCCGCTCGGCCGAAATCCCCATGTTCAACTTATTACAAAAATTATGTCTGAAAATTTGTTTTTGTGTGCAAAATGTTTTTTAAACATTTATTGCCACTATTTATAATGCTAAAATGTCGTTTTTTTAGCTTGGAAATACATTCACGGTAGTAAAAATGTATGAAAATATGGAAATGTTTAGTATTATTAAACAAAATTTATCCCCTTCCACTTTTAATTTTCCTCTGATAATGAACATGCCCCCCGAATTTCCCCCTACTTTTCCAAAGGCTGTGGACAGGCTAGCATATATCTACCTATGGTTGCAATCCTTGCTATCATCTCATTGCATGTTGGCGCCGTGATAGTTGTAAAGCCCGCAAGAGACAATGGATGGTGGCCAATACCTGCAGACAGGCTACTAAGTACACTTTTGGCATCGTTGGTGATAAGTCGAGAAACGAGCTCATCATTAGAATGCTTGTGATGTAGCTGAATGAGTTATACACTTATACGAAATTTTGATACTGCACTCTTGCGTAAATAAATAAGTACTTAAATATTCGCTGAGAAAAACAGATTTGTTTAATTTACCTCAGTGCACGCATAAACGGATTATTGCCTTGAGAATTATAGCTGTATGTCAATCGTTGTGGGTCCATCGGCTCGCGTGTTTTAATATCTACAATTTCCACTGACGCGACATCCAATTTTTTGTAGTCGGGGAGATTAAGCCAACTATTCGCTTTGTTCACCAAATCACTAAAATACAATGAAAAACATAAATGATATCCAAAGGTAAAAAGAGTTAGCACAAAAGCAAATGAAATTATATATCATTAGTGATGTTAGCGGACCTGTGCGATACGGACCAATGCACTGGTCCAAACAGTCGAAACTTTTCTGACCATGACTTTAGATTCACATGATGCAACTCAAATCTACCTGAGAGTCTCTGAAAATTTAGTACACTGTTGGGCAAGAAATTTAATGTTTGTTAGCGGAAAATATATGTTTGACTTGGCGCTCCGGTCTGGAAAAAAATTGCTCTAGTTAGATAATTATGCATTATAATATAAATTTACATTATATATATATATATACATATTTTTGATAAATTTAGTTACCAAAGATTGTAACATTCTTTCTTATGTAATTTCAGACTATATAAAACACATACATTCCTGCTAAAGATTTAATTACTACAATAAGGCAGTGACATTCAAGCAAAAAATAAAGATTGTAGTTAAAATTTTACAACATAATGGTAGGACAGAATCTTAAAAAGCGTGTATAGACACTAAAGCCACGTGCTGAGCTGCACTCACTTCAAAATTTGACAAGAAGCGGTTCGTTGGGTGTTCTTTTGATAATGATACGTATTAATTTAATCTGATGCTAAATTTAGAAATTTCCATTAAATCTGTTCTGCTTTCTCAGATAATTCATTTTCTTCATCTTCCAGCTCGTCTCGTATGCCTACAACAAAATTAACCGTGGTTGGTTTTCCACGGCAGGCTATGCACACCAGTGGGTGGCCATGCTATGTTGACAATGCAAGCTCGCCAGATATCTATGTATGCCGATATTCATTTAAACATATTGGTGAAGCTTAAAGACTCTTGAGGAATATCTCGGTGATATCCTAAGTTAAATTTATAGAAATACCATTCAGGATCGACTCTTATTACGATATGAATATTAAGTTATTTTATGGGCAAATAAATAAATCAAATTATGGTATAACGTCTTGTTATGGCTAAACGTTAAATATTCATAGAATGCAAACAGGAATTCTGATAATATTACCATGTTATTAAACATATCTAGTGATTGCCAAGGATATTCGGAGACGATGCAACTGATAATATTACTGTGTTATAACACTAGTGATTGTCAAGGATATCAGGATACGATTTCGTATCCGGATATTATCAGCGACGACAGGATAATACGGATATCCGGATATACTAACATAGCATCCCGGGCTTGACCTTCACGTGGTGGCCGGAGGGTATAGGATAGGTAAAAAAACGTAGCGGAAGCTTAAGGTAGCTATAACATAACCGCCTTTGATTACACAACCACAGAACCTAAATTATGTACCGAATTTAATCGAGCCACACTTGTCTAAAGAAATAATTACCGTTTTTTATGAAAAGTTTTGATCAACCACAGCCTGCGCCACGTTGACAGCAGCACGGTTGCTCAAAAAAGGTACGGGTGTGGGTCAAAATTTGTGAATTTTTTTACTTCATTCGAGTTATAACAGAAAAACCAAAAAATTAGTCATTAGGAGTTATGCTTTTTAGAGAGCCTGAGATGTTTGCTTTTCTGATTTTTAGTTGATTTTTGAATTATCCAATTTTTTAAATCGACGCTTAGTGTTGCAGGTTGTAGTTTAAACAGTAGTTTAAAGAAGAAAAACTATGCAGTGTCGTTGGTTCATGAATTAATTTGCATTTCGACTATCGTTCCAAAACCTATTGCCGGAAACGAACCATTTGCGTTAGAGTTGCTCTTCCTAACCACTACAGTAATACGACGCTGTTGGTAGGACCCCTAATGCTCTCACAGCGCGAGCGAACAACAACACACAGGCAAACGTTGCACAAGAGCAACATCAGCATTAAAGGGTTAAAAGATGTCTCTACATTGTGTTAAAAAATCTTATGTATATACCAGAATATATTTCAAAATCTGCACAAGATGTTTTGAGGAATATGTCATAGTTTGAACAATATAAGTTTTACTTACATATATCTTGAAAATTCAGCGATCGGATGGATTTTTAAACTGGTAACCGTGTTACGTTGCGTATTTTCCTGAAAATTCCTAGGTTAACATCACCAACTTCAGATGCGACAAACTTCTAGTTTCTGGCTCATTTTTGGTATTTAGCTCTGGTTTCCGGACTTAACTTGCAAGCTGGCAGCTTCCCTGGTTTACAGCTGCGCTCTGGCTCTGTTGGTTCTCTAACATGCCAACGAGATCTCCAAAATACCCAAAAATATTCGAATTTCCCACTTTATGCTGAATAACTTGGTGTTGACTACACTACAAGATAGAGTTCGCTATAAATTAAATACCGTGCACTAAAATAGTATTAGTTGAGGAGTTCCCGTAAGTTACACAGCAAATATTGGTGCAACAAAAATATTATGAAAAGAACAATGTTTGTTTATGCCCCAAATCCTTGATACATCATAATATACGACGGTAGCAATGAATGGCAAAGTGTGGTATATATATTTGATGTTTGAACAAAAGTTTGATGCTTTGGGATACAGTTGTCCGTATCCGGACATCTGGATTATCGATATATCCCACAATTTTATGCTAAACCTTATCCCTGCCATCACTAATATGTTTCACTCATATATACAGGTGCTTCACATGTTTATCATGTTTTTATAAAGTAGACGAATAATAAAAGTTTGAAGCTTTGGGATACGGTTGTACATATCCAGACATTTGAATTATCCTATATATACCACAATTTTACCCGATATCCGGATATGCTAAACCTTATCCCTGCCATCACTAATATATATCACTCATATGTTCAAGTGCTTCTCAAGTTTATCATGTTTTTATAAAGGAAACACATTTATTTGACATACTAGAAAACTTTTAAACGCCACAAAGCAAACAACAGCACAATATAAACAGTCAACCTACGTCAAGCTCAGATTAGCTCCATAAAAATCATATGGATAAATCATTGCGCCACCAGCCGAAGACGTAAGCGATAAAATGGCATCGCAATATGAAGGCGGGCCGTCTCCTGTTGCTTGGGAATAGCTGGGCAAATCTTCGTTGTTATCGTTCATCATTGTGCCGGGAACTAATTCGATGCAATTGAATCTACCATACGTTAAGATTATAAAAACGTTTAATTTCCCTATATTGTGCAGTAACTGAACAAAAATGAATCCAAGACAGATTAACAAAAATAGAATCTCGCAAGCGAAGGTGAACCAGGGGAGCGTGGTTCATCTGTGGTTGTCATTACGCTTCATCACCTGTAAAATATGCGTTCGACACACTAATACCTTATGCTGGTTTGATAACAGTTAAAGAATGCCACCGTTGTATTCTACGCAACTGAAAACCTATAACAGCTCAACTAAAGGCACAGAAAACGTATTATCAAATATGTAATGACAACGGAATTCATTCTGTAAACCGGGTTGACTGGCTGTCGACCTTAAACCGCTTGTAACCCCATAAAAAAGAATGGTAGTCATGTAAGATTCTAGATGACCACATCACTGTATACAACATACCGAAACACCCATACAGACTATTCTAAATTCCTTGAAAGTAATATATATCACAACCCCCTAAAGACAAAATATATTCTGGAAATCGGATTTGTCGACCCTAAACACCTTAGAATTATTGACTATTTTTCTACTTAACACTTGTCTATGACAGTAGTGGTTACCGTCAGACTCCGGGTTATGAGTACATAAAATTATATAATAGTGTATATAATGCATATACCCATAAACACATTATTACAATACAATTTTATATATACTTTAGTGTGTTTTGTGTGTATTTAGTTATTATGTGTGTTATTTGTTTTCGTCTATATTAAGTTGTATCGTAAGTTTCCGTGTGTCTGTTCCTTTCTAATTTGCATAAATCCTACTTTCAAATTTTAACTTTAACTTCCGTTTTCTTCAATCATTCGGAGAGTGATTTTCAACAGAAAGGTCGTATGATTTTCGTTTAAGAAGTTTTTGTTTAATATCGCAAAAGACAAATGTTTTAAAACTTTTGTGTTAATTCACTACGACATCGATCTCGACGAGGAAGTTTTTGCTTAAAGGGTTTGACCTCGGAACTTCAATGTAAACTGGAAGCACAGTTGCCGCTACTTGAATATCTATGCTACTTGTTTTCTCTGTTAACAATTAGTAGTGAAATATTTGCATTGGCGTCTGCTGCAAAAGTATATGCAACCGAAGCGGAACATCATCAGGGCGCACAGCGCATAAAACTCGGGTGCACATTGAGCCTGTTTTCTGCCAACTGCGAAGTGACGTTGAGTTCCACTCAGCGACGTTTACCCACAGTCTTCGGTGGCAAACTCCAATTCCGATTATCAATTGTATGCACCAACAGTATTTAGCATGTGCCATGACGCCTCCACAACAAATACCGTAAACATTTGTATTGTTATTTTATCTGATTTTCAAGGCGGTAGGAATGGAGGGGAGGTATAATTTTATGATGGCAATCGGTATTTAAATGGGGAATGGATTCGACACCTAAAATTGTGTGAACGAGGTGTGTTCCAGCAGAATGCCGGTTGAAGAGCGATTATGGCAAGCGTTCTTTTGATTTCGACCTTTATCTTGCGAGGCGGTGTGGCTGCGACTAAGCACTCGTGTTTTCAAAAATTCAGAACTAAAGACATGGTTTAAAATATATATTTTAGTAAAACAATTAGATATACGGCACACAATGTTATACGCAGTTCTTCACGACTGCGCCATGTTCGGCCACTCCTATTTTATTTAGCTCGCTTCCTCGGTGACCCTATTCGTAAGCCGGTGCTACTGCCTCTATTCTTTCGGCTAATACTTTAGGATTTAGGTTATGTAATACTTAATTAGTTCTCTTATGAGATTATAGAATATCGCGAAAGCTAATACTCTGTAAATTCTTTTTAATTACCTTCACCTAAGACCTTATATTTAAGCTGTCTATTAACCCCCATCTTATGTAACGCACACCCGAAAGAATGCATGACGTTTATATTATGAACTACGTTGGGACTGAAGTACACACCCTAGTTGGAACCTTGTCACCTCGTTCCCCAGCACCCAAAAGAATGCCACAAGGTAGTTTTCAGGAAGTTTGAAAGCGCTTAAGGCGGGTCGTCCTAACGCCAACCCCTTCTCACTCACCCCTGATTCTCAATAAGTTACCCCTTCTTTCTACTAATCTCGCTAAATCTTACTCCACGGCCTGAATCGGGCGAATGTTTGACTTAATTAGTAATACTTTATCTTATGCCACGAGGATAATTTTATACCCTTAGTTGTTTACGCCGTTACCGCGTATACTGGTATAAGACCATGCCAGTACGGCTACTATATAACGTCTGTAATTTACTATACTGTTGATACCACACATTTATAGTTTCTCTTAGCCTCTATGTGATCATAGTTCCACTAACATCCACACTGTTCTAACGTACGACAGGATCTAATTCTTTAAATTAGCAAACAAGCATAAACTAATAAACCCGAAAACGGAAAATAAGCGGTGTTACTTTGAGAAGATCCCTAAATTCAATAAACCACGACTATAATACATGCTATTCAGCGCGTGTCTAAAAAACCAAAAGAAATCGAAATTCACCGGAGTGCGTAATAATTAACCTGTCCCCGAGATGACCAACCAACAGCTGGAAAACTACATTAAGTTCACCCAATCATGAGTAAGTCGCGTCAATCACGTGACTGATGGCTCATGATTTTGTTATGTTCTATATGTCGGGGGTCATCTAAGCTAAGTAGAGGGTATAATCCCAAAACCACCCAATTGTACGTAATAAGTTTCTTTGGGCTTTTTAAAACCCTGGGAGGACCAAGCTAGTCGGGGCCCCATCAATCGGGGTTTTAGGGGGAAATACCATTGGTTGGTAGCTTTCCAAAAGGTTTCTAAAGCATGAGTCATCAATCACGTAATTGGCGCGACTAATCTGCTATTGGCCCATTATGTTCAATTTGGCTTTATTTTATTTTCCTGATCAGTGTTCATTTGTCGTCGCGGAGTTTGGTGCACTTAGTTTTATGCTCTCTTCACATGTTTTATTTTTGAGTGGTGGTTACGCGCAAAGAATTGTGTGATTAGTTAAGGGTTTGGGATTTTCTCAAAGGAGTTCCTGGGTCTTAGCGAATGACTTTGTGTTTCAAAGGACTTGCTGCTACGGTGTAGATTAGAGGAAGTGCATATATGGAATAGAAACTAAGATCACATAGTAGCTTAAGAAATTACATATCACCTGGTGTCGAATATGGTGAAATATTAGCGTGGCACCAGGGAATAACCAGAACCGTCCATTTAAACCGGATCCGGAACCTGGTCTTTGAAATTTATATATAGTAAAACAGATGAAGGAAGAAATGAAGGTATAGTGGATTTAAAATATAATAAAAATAACTTTTACCTTAAACTTGCGATGGCCTTATTGCCTCTCGGGGACGTTGAAGAGACGGAGGAAGCTAATAATCCTTATTTATCGATCAATATGTCGGTTTGTTGACCCCCAGAACAAAAAATGCCTTGCGTAAATTGCGCCAAACTGAATGTGACTGTAACTAAACATGCTTGCATGGAGTATAGACTAATAGACTAAATACTTTCGCTCTGTCTCCAATCACCTACCTTTACTACACATAGATTTTGTCACATATTATTCTGTAGGTAACTTGAAATTATTGGTTTATATGGTTCTAAAAGAAAATAAAAGAAGGTATACTATAATTTTCTGATTAGTGGTCAGAGACATTTTGTCTTAATATTCAATTTTTCATATGTGAAATTAAATTTTTCTATAATGCATATGACATATTCATAATGAATATATCAGGGAATAACCGGAACCAAAATTTGCCGGAACCGGAACCAGCAACCGGAACCGTCCATTTAAACCGGATCCGGAACCGGAACCTGGTCTTCGAAATTTATATATAGTAAAACAGATGATGGAAGAAATGAAGGTATAGTGGATTCAAAATGCATTAACATAACTTTTACGTTAAACTTAATGTATTTTGAAGGCATTATTGCCTTTCTGAAACTTTAAAGACTGAGGCAGGTAATAATGTTTATTTGTCGATTAATATGCCGTTTTTACGCGCCCAGAGCAAAAAAATGCCATCCACTATACACCATTGCGTATACTGTGCCAAAATGGATGTGCTTACAAAGGTTGGAGCGTAGCGTACACACGTTCGCTCTGTCTCCAGTCGCCTGTCGTTACTACATATACGTTTGTAACATACTCTTGTGTAGGAAACATGAAATTATGGGTTTGTATGATTCTAAGAGAAAATAAAAGGTAGAAGGTGATTTTTGATCAGTGGTCATAGACATTGTTTAGGCTAGCGTTGGACAATCAGTACCCGTCAGCTGGATGATAATGATAACTTTCTAATCAGAATGCATTAAATGAAACAAACTGTGATGCTGCTCGCACAGTTTCAATAAATACAGTTCATTGCCAAGAAAACAGTTTCTGGCTGCGTTGCAGCTAACGTTAGTATACTTCACTTTAGGTTGATGTACCAAGTTTACAAGCGCACTGGCTGGCGCTTGACGCAATTTATGTTAGCTAAGCATACGCTAAGTACTTCTGCGTAAACCATACTCTGTTACTGACTTGGACCGGTTTAATTCGAACGTACTCCACAGACTACTCAATGTGTAAAATAGCTGCTACAAGCATTGACCTGGCTTTGATTTGTTAACAAACTGCTGCAGGTTACTATGAAAAATTCCTACTGAAATTATGCCCTACTTACGTGTTACATGGCAAATTGCTTATTTAATCTTTTATTTTGCTTGGTTGTATTGGAGCTTGATTATTGTATAATATAAATTACATATGTTTGGACCACAGATGAAGCAAAAATGTGGAAAATTTCAAACAAAAATTTTTAAACCGGAATTCCGGTTCCGGTATGGTTTTTCCCCTATGCCGGAACCGCAACCGAAACACGATTTTCGCCAGAACCGGAATTCCGGTTACTCTCTGTGTGGCATATAGGAATACTCAACATTATTATTATTATACCAAAGCTACGTAGTGTTAAACATTTAACTTTAGGTAACGGCGTGATCATTTCACAGGTCAAATAGTATGACCCTTTGCATCACCGTATTCTAATTCTTATAAACCCAAATCAAACCTCTGAGTTGCTACGCAAAATCCCATTAATTTACTTAAACACATAGTCCTACGATTAGTAACTGCTAGTTGTTGAGCACGTAAAAAGCTTTACCTAGTTTGACCCCAGTTTTCACATATGAAAACAAAGTATTCCGACGTTTCAGCGTCCTGGCGACAATATTCATAGAGACCACTTTCTCTTAGGCTCATAACCCTACGATGGGCATTTACTTTTGGGCAGAGATTTGTTCCTAACAATTGAAGAAAAACCCTGACCGGAGTCAGGTACGTTAAAAAAAAGATTATTCCCAGTTAACACATGTGTCACAATCCGCAATCTGTCTTTTCTGAGCTTCCATACGAAGCGAGATCTCCTAAGATTGACTTCAGGATAGAAAATCCTTGTCTGTCTGCAATTTATACCCCTCTCCGTCGTGTGGCGTGTTGTCCAGACAGAGAACGCACCTGTGTGGTTTTCACTATGGAAGACGAAACTGGAACACTAGGTTCCGGCCCAAACACCTTAGGTAAAACCACTTCTTTGCAAGGCTGTCAGCAATTTCGTTACCCTAATGAATGAGCGTCCCTTGACCCAGGACAAACGGACCACATTTTCAGCACCTAATCTATTTAATTTCTTGTGGCATTCGAGAACAGTGGCTGACAAAACCACCGGTCTGTCGAGCGCCTTAAGTACAGCCTGGCTGTCACTGAAAATCCAAATATTCCTTCCCCTAGTACCTTGTTCCACTAGATGTTCTGCACATCTGCAAATTGCAACAATTTCTGCCTGGAAATTCGTTGCCTTGGACCCTAGTGCGAAGTACAATCTATGTCTATTACCAATAACGGCTCATGCCCCTACTCTAACTCCACTATCTGTGTCCATAAGTGAACCATCAGTATAGCACACAAGGTCGCCATCTGACTGGGTTCCCTCATGTCTAACACACCATTTCCCATTCCAACTGAAAAATCTTAAAATTCTGTCCGTTGGCATTAATATAGTATCACATATGCCTCGAGCGAATCTTTGCATCTGTAATATCCAGTACTCTCGCACTGAGCAAGCCATACACCAGTGGTTCTCAGGTGGTGGTAGCTTTCAACTGCCAGTTGATCAATAACAAGATCAATAGGTCTAATTCCGATAACGGCCTCAAGGCCCTCCAGATTAGCAGAACTGAGTGAACATGTAATCATACGACAAGGACTGTGAACCTTCAAAAATTTCCCCAAGTAAGTTTTCAATTTGCTTCTGTGCCACCACATAGCGCAGCTATACGTTAGAGATGGAAGCACTACCGCAGTATACAGGTAGGACATCGACTTTGGAAACAGCCCTCGATTAACACCAACTTCGCCCTTTATAGCAAAGAGAAGTCCTATTGCCTTCGAGATGCCTGTGAAATATGAAATCTCCAACTCATTTTTGAGTCTAGATACAACCCATATCGCAAGGCCTCAAAATAGTAACGTTCAAGGTTATGTACCTATATTAAGCACTTGATCTCTTGCGGGTGATAACCATAAGATTCGTTTCGCTTGAACTTATCGAGAGTCCTCTCCTATCACTCTAACGTAGCATCGAGTTAAGCGCATTTTGCATACGTCTACATGCCACAAGCAAAGACGTGGTCAAGCACAGTTAACATCATCCGAGTGAGCAATACTCAAAACTCTAAATTTCTCACAATAAGCCAAAACATCATCCACAACTAAGCTTCACAACAAGGGTGATCTACATCTCCTTGCGGATAACCCCTTGTAGCTCTGACACTGGCAGTTGTCTTGTCTAGTTTTGCCAAAACAATTCTTGAGTTAAGAAAGTTACTTAAGTAGTTCTTAATATATTCCAGCAGCTGGAATCGGCTGACACCAGTTAAAATGTATTCTATCATAGTATAGTCAAAAGATCCAGACACATCCCCAAAGACAGCTACCACGTATTTGCCTTTGTGCATCTCCCTTCAATCCAGGATGTGGTAGCGTGCAGGGCCGAGATTGTATTTCTACCACACCTGTAGGCATGTTGGTTCCTATGTAGCGGATACTTGATCAGTATCACAACCCTGATATAATTATCAATGATTTTCTCCATAGTTTTAAGAAGAACGGTTGAAAGACAGATTGGTCTAAACGCCTTTGGATCTTTATAATCCCTCCTGCCCGGTTTGGGTATAAAAATTAATTAGATATCCTCCACTGTGATAGAATATAGCCAAGCCTCAGGCTAGCCTTAAAGATACGCTGCAATATATAAGCAGCGCTTTCGCAGGATGCCGAAGCATGATTCGATATACACCATCAACCCCTGGAGATTTGAAACTTTGAAAGGAACTGATGATTCTCTCTATGGTCATCAAGTTACTTATCTCCATCAGATCGCTTATTTTTGAGATCATTCTAGATGGCGGCTGGGTTTGAAGAACGGGGACCGACGATGGAAAGTGAATAGACAGCATCGTCGTAAGTGTCCCGTAGTCGTCAGCAGTGACCCGACCATCTACATTGATCACTCTACCCAAACATACTAGAGGCTTCATCTCAAGTATCTTTTCCATGCGAGAGTTCTCGGCCGTGCTATTAACCTTAACCTTCACAGAATCTCCTCCAGCTCATTCTCTTTACCTCATTAATCATCCGCTTATAAATGCGCTGTTGTCTTCTATGCCTGTCCCATCTTCCCTCAGTCTAAAAGTGTCTGGCCTTATCAAAGGCCTTACGTGCTTTCTTGCGCTGTGATTCTAACCCATTATTCCGCCAGCGACTTCTATTTTTACTATAGGACTTCTTCTGACATGATGCTTTGCACGAAGCTTCTAGTCCTCTAATCAGAAGAAACACGGATAAGTCCAACTGGTCCGCTGTTATGATATGGTCTGGAAATTCAGCATCTAAAAGTTCTAATCGTAGTACCGTGCAGACTTCTAATATTAAATCTACGTTGTTCAATTGTATCATCAACATTTGCTAGTTCAAACTGAATGAATCTGTAATCAGATCCTGAATACACCTCCGACACATACCAGCCACTGATCGCACCAGCAACTTTGCTATTTGCAATTGTTATATCCAGCACTTCCCTTCTAGCACGGGTGACAAACGTTGTAATACATCCTACATTGAGTACATCCAAATCTGTAGCCAACAGATAACTTACCATGGTCTGTCTTTCATGGACGCTTGGCTAAGTGGTTAGAGCGCCTGCTTCATAATCGTGAAATCAGGAGTTCGAATCCAGTGGTCGCGCTAATCTCCTTGGGCAAGGGACTCAGCCACAATTGCTTCGCTGTACCTATGCGTTAATAAAGGTACTAGACTTTGGTCTAGGCGGATAAGATGATGGGTGGTGTAATGGGCAATCATCATGGCCAGCCTACACACAATGCGTCGGCATAATAACCCGGATTGTCACCTAGTGCCAATGGCATGTTTACCCGACTTACCATGGTCTGTCCCCCTATCATTCACCTTGGTGCTAGCCCATATTGTGTGTTGAGCGTTAGCATCACATCCTGTGATGACACCAATGATCTTTTCATTTAAGTAATTCACCAATCTTATCATGCTGTGTGTCACCACATTACATCCAGCATCATGTGGAAGATAGAGAGAAGCAAGGTACAACGCAACCCTGCCTACAAACCACTCTATTTCCACTACTGTACAATCTTTGCTACATATATGGTTCATATTAACTGCCGTTATGCTGTTTTACACAAAGACAGCTTTTTTTATCCTTCAACATCACCTATAGCATACACAACAACGTACCTGTGGACCCTGGTGGGCCTGCCGGGAACCCCCTTATGCAGTACGACTCCTGAATTAACCCTATTGTACAATCACCACATTTATTTAGTCTTCTATCTAACTGTAAGGAACGCAGTTTCGAATGCTGACCATTTATCTGAATAATCTTAAGTCTACTCGTTGCTAAACTAAGATAAGACAAGAGTAGCTTCATTAGATTCTAGCTACATGAGGCATCTGTGTAGATGCCCTACTGCCCTCCCCCCGAGGCTGAGGCTCCTCCAGAGGGTCCATCGCTTCCGCTGAAGGCTTGTTGGCAGGATCGAAGAATCGGCTGTAGGTGCACGTATACTTCAGCCTGCCTCCCTTTGAATCAAACACCATATCTTTAATCTCATGGACCACTGCAAAGTAGAAGATTCGTCCATGTAAGGCTTCCAGTTGGCCAATCGAGTGCCAATCGGGAAACTTCAACTAAAATGGATTTCTACAATTCAGTTTCTTCTTGACCATTTCCGGATCAGTGTGCACCCTATATCCATCAGAGATGAAACACACAGTCTTGACCGTGTTCAGAATGGATGAGGGAATTACTTCCCGTTGTGGCTAGCCAGTCTCTTCATTCCATTTCCCGACCACGTATTGCACAAACTCCAAAGGTCGTTGATCATTGCAACTAACACTAAAAAACCTCAACAAAGACCAGTATCTTCGAAATCAAGCTCTCTTGAGAGCTCCGATTTCTCAACCTCCTCAATGAGGTGTTGCCTGAGTGCTTCGCCTTCCTCGGGCGTCGTCCACCTGCCCCTATTGTTAACCTCTGTAATCGTCACCTGCATTGAGGCAGCAAGGGCTTCACGATAGCTTCCAACATGTTTAGGCTCTTTGTTGGTGATTTTGGCCTCTCCGGCGTCTTCTTAGAATCTGGACGCTTGGCAACAGTCCACTCATCAGCAGACACCACTTTTCTGCCTTGCGTTTGTGGATCCAGATTGTTGTTGGCCCTTGTCGCTTCTTGTCAGCCCCTTTCTGGCCTTGAGCATGGCTATACGTGCCCATACCTTCTTTAACCAGTCTTCCAGCTTTGGATACAAGTGTCCAGTCCTTTTTATCAACCTCAACGTGAGCGCGGTCTACATTCGCAGAATCCCCGAAGGGTCCCGGTGCTGTGGGCCCGCGCTCAACCAAATCAATACAATCCAACTGGTCACTGATACCCTTATGAGTGTCAATGCCCTCTCCAGAGTGGTCCCCAGGGTCGCCCATGCAAGCCAAGAGCTTTTCAGCCATAGTCATCTTCGTCAGCGTCGTCGTTGTTGTTGTCGTAATTGTGGTTGTAGCTGCTGCTGTTGTAGTTGTTAAGGTCGTTGATGTATTTCCAGCCGCCCTTATTGTCGATATTGTTCGAACGTTCTGCCACAAAACCCTCAAAGGGGAGACGTAGCCGATTGAACCCCACCCGGCCCGTCCCCGGAACCATTGGTATGCATATCTATATTATTATCATTATTGTAATTCATGCTATAATTACAAAATGTCAATAAATCACAAGGGGGTAGTGTTGGTCAGGAGAGAACATAAACTAAGCAAAACCTAACCTAGGTTTTAAAAGGTCCACCAAGCTGTCCTGGGGTCAGACAGCTTGGTGGGATTAGGTCCGGGCTGCTTATTTGTTCCTGCTGAAGACCTTATTTACAGCTGTCCTTCGTAGAGTTGGCTTAAAGAATTAACCATATAGCAGTAGCATCATATTCAGTGGCGCTAAATAATTTAATAGTACATAGATAATGCAAATATCGGCTGAGTCAGCCATCAACTGAGAAATTCGGGGCGAGTATAGTACAGGGGTTAACTTTGTGAGGCTCAGGAGTGACTGAGCAGGGCGTGGATTTAGGACGACCGGACTTAAGCGTTTCAACTCTTCCTCAATAATAACCGTTGGCATGCTTTCCAGGTGCTGAGGGTCGAGTAGACAAAGTTCCATCTAGGATGTCTTCTTCCGGCACAACCTAGTTCATAATATAACCTCCACATTTTTTCCAGGTGTGCGTTACGTAAGATAGCGGTAACTATACAGCTTAAATTTAAGGCCTTAAGATCGGGTAATTAAATAGAATTACAGGGTACTTCTTTCCAAGGTACTCTGTATTAATCTCGTTAGAAACTGATAGTGATAACGCTTCGATCAGTTGTTGATTCATTGTTATTATGTCATTATTTTGTTGACCTTGATTGTTCATTTGATTCATTGTCGCTTACTGCGGTTGTTGGTATTTGGTACACATATGGTATTGCCGTTGCTAGTGGTATTCCAGGATTGATTATAGAATTATTCGTAATGAATGGCATTTGATTGCTTTGTGGGGCTATTAGTGTTGTACCATAATATTCATGTGTCCCACTTTGTATTGCACCGGTTGTTATTCCTTGATATTGGCTCCACTTATTCATTGTTTGAAATGGACCACGGTTCATTGTCATGTACGGAATTTGTGCTTGCTTGCATATATTCGTCATCTGGGTCGTACCGTCGTTTGTTATTGTTTGCGGTACTTGTGCTTGCATTCGATTTGTATTATTTGTTCTCGGCTCGTATCATATTGTCTTACGTCAAATTGTTCATGATTTGTGCCGAGTCGATCGCTGTTTGTATTGAATCGGCCTTGGTTTATGTCGGCTCGTTCTTTATATATTCCTGTATTGTTTTCCATTGATATTGGTTTGACGTTGATTTACGTTGTAGCGATCTAGGTTTGCGCCAAATCGGTTGTTAATTACGTCGAATTCACTGAAGTTTACATGGATTTGCATCGGTTAGTGCGACTAATTGATCGTTATTTGAGTCAATTTGAAATTATTTTCGTTGTTTTGCGCTTCGATCATACCGCATACATTTTGGTTGGTATCGATTTGGTCACAGTTTAAACCCGTTGGTCTATATTTACACCACTTTTATTTCGATAAACGTTTCATCGTCTCGAGATTACGCCGAGTTGGTTTTGATTTACATCCGTTTGACTTGTTCCACGTCGGATTCTATTTGTACCATTTTGGATTTGATTCACTCTATTTGTTTTATTACTCACCATCGATTGTTATTGTTGCTGTTCTGATATTTGCTGGATTTCGACTGTGCTCCGTTCCATGTTGGTTATTCTTTGATCACCAGGCGTAATTGTTGCTTGCGTTTGTTCCGTGTTATTGTTACTTGGCGGTGTTGTATATATTTGACCCATAGTGAAGGGTCCGTCTTATTCTACACCTTGAATTACGATTTTCGGTCGATAAGCATTTTTATTTTGTTCTTGCAATTGCTCTTGTTGAATGTCATTATTTTGTCGAACTATTGTTATTTCATCGTCATCGGTGTTTTCCGTCCTCGGTTGTGTCAGCGGAATTTTTTGTTCGTTCAATTCCATGTTTTGGCATACTTGAATTCTTTCAATAAAGTTACATGCCTCGCTAAGAATTGTAGTTGTTTTTCTTTATGTCGTTGCAACTCTTGTATCGTATCCCGAATTTTTTTCCGGATCTTTCATATTTGGGAACAACTCTTCTACACTTGGTTCTTTTTGAAACGTATCAGTATACGTTTCTTGTAAGGATTCCTTGTTTTTCTGTTGTTCCTTTCTTTTCTGTTCCGGTGTATTTGGATCGAACTCGCGCATTATTTTCTCGAGTTCATTTGTTGTATTTGGACTGTTTGATGTTTGCTCCTTACCTATCGGTATTTTTTGGTTTGACTGTGAATTCTTTTTGAGTATGGTCCAGGTGGCGTTCTTTAGAGTGGCATTGCTAATACTTTTGAATTTTTGGGCAGGCTTACGTAAATCGTCCTGATTATGAAGTTTAGTAATTATTACTACAATATAGATAATTTCTATTTTGGCTTATGCCGTATTTCGGGCTAGGGTAGATTTTTATATTTGTGAAAATACTGACCAGTTCTATTTTATTACAATTGTTTCCCACTTTTACACGACATCGTGGTCGGCATGTTATACTTTTAAAAATCCAGAGGGTAGGGATGGAGGGTATTTTTATTATAAAGCTATTGGATTATAAAGAGGACGGGATTCGTCAATCGAGGATGTGGTGGTTCGTACGCGTGGCCAGTAGTATGCCGGTGGGGATATTAACGGGCTAGCTTGGCACGCATTATTCTATCTCTAGGTACTTTGATTCGTATGTCATAGCGGCGTGACTATTTAGACGAGCTCGAGATATTCTTCCAATAAACTAGTGCTAATTTATGCAAATTAGCACGAAAATAAAAGAAAACGCGAAAACAAATAATTAAGGAAGAAAAGAAAAACCTACGGAAGGGAGGGATATAATAAGGGAATTAATGACCAACCCGTGTTTTTAGTAAATTTTATGGCTTTGGGGTGGGTTTGTACCGGAAACCCAACTGGTAACCTGGTAAACTCATAACAAAAAGGACAAATTAGTTAGTCATTAAGTCCACAGAATATAAGTAAACTAGCTTTGTAATATAAGCCAATACAGAATTCAGAGTCAAAAAACTTTTGTTTAGAACTTCGTTGTCGTCATCTTTAGCTTGACATAGCAAGGCACAACCGGAGAACTATTTATTAGCGGCAAAATTAATTTGTAGGTATCGTGATATTGGAATAAGATTTACATCTTATATAATGTAAGTAGCCGAGCCATTTTGTAAACAATTTTGTTACTGATTTCTTATTTAGCTCAAAAATGTTGTCAGAGATTAAATTACGCGAACGCACATAGTGTCATCTGTTGTGTTAACTATGTGTATCACATAATATCTTTTGCCAGGTTGCTTAAGAAACTGAGCAGAAACTCCTAGAGAATAAAGCACGCATACGTCGTTTTAGGTGAAAAACATAGCAAGATTTTTATCGATAATATATATTTAGATTTGTGAGGTATAGAGTATAAGTCAAGCGGCCCAAGTAACCCTGAGTGGCGGTACGCTATATCATTAGAAAAACCAGCCTAGAACGATGGGGGGCAAAACCCCCGAGTAAGGCTTTGGTTTAGTGCATGTCTCATATGGACCTAAACTTACGCTAAGGCTTGGGCTTAGTAAATCGAGAACGTCATGACAAGCATTACACGTATGCTCCTCGAGATTACCTTGGCCAGTCAAGCCAAACGTATATTACAAGTGCCATCCTTTCTTACTGTGCAACTTAATTCAAAGTACTATCTTCGAAATTGGCTTTGCTTCGTCGAAATTGGTGATGTGCATGTTTGAAGAATGGCTGTCGGATCGCCTTTGACGAAGGCTAAAAATCAGTTGGTGTGAACTATTGTATTTTAAAACATAAATTTTTAGCTATACGTTTGTTAGCCATTGTCTTCCAAATGTTTCTATCCTTTACGTATAAAAAATATAAGACATGCTGGTGCAAAACTTTTACCTATAATGTCGAAATTTCTGCAAAGAATTGACGGATGTAACTAAAAATTTTTAAGTTTCGCGTGTAGGAGTGCAAGCCTTTGATCTTATCTGTGCCGCTACGAAGCAGCTGTTAAACAATTCAACACCTTCACCTCAATTGAAATTTTATTTGGGTTTAAACAAAATCCATATTTGATCCATGGATTATACATCCTTGAAGACCTAGGTCTCAAGGGTGGAAGTAGCCGTATCCTTGGGGAAGGCTTTTGGCGCATAGGAGTTGTTAGCCGGTATGCCGGTAGAGAGGTGTGGCGCAATGACAGAATGGGTCCGAGCCTGGTATCCGTAGCCTCCTCACTCTCCTGTATGATCATGTCTGACCTAGGCGTGAATCTTTGTCCAAGCTTTGATTATCATATTATTAAAATCAGGGCTTTTTGGCAGTTTATGTTATAAAATAATTTTCAATTTTCAAGAGTTATGATGGGGGTTCTATCCAGAATTTCAGCCAACAGTAAAGAATTCCGGTAAAAGCCGGCAGGAAATTTTTGCGAGTAGTTGCAATAGCGCTTTTCGGCACTGTTTTAATATAATTATCACCGTAGTACACAACACAATCTCCCATGGCTAAAATTGAAATATGTATATAATGTTCCTCTTATTGCATAATTTCCACGCAAAATTATTAAAATATTCCTTTCACTCTATTGCTTAGATGAACAATCGACGAAATTGCTGACAGTAAAATCTAATGGCAATTCTCAAAAAGAGCGGATATTGAAACAAAGCCTGACAAATACCCATCAATTAGTCTTTTCAGCCAGGTCAATCATTTAGTTGAACTCTATGATCTATTTCCTGAATAATAGTATTTACACGTGCTAAAACTGTTGCAGCTCATGGTATGGTTCAATAAGATTTATGTTCGCCGCTGGCCATATGGCCGCGTCATCTTCATCGAGGGCCTTTTGTGATCATATCCCTCAATGGTGTAAGTGCATACCCAGCAGTTTATGTACGATCACACTTTGTGCCGAACGCGTGCGACCTAACATGCCGAGTAAGTTGTTTTTCGGATCGACAGTGAATTTTTCTGGAATTTGAGGAACCTCTATTCAGTCGTGCGGTTGCGGTAAATGTAAAGATCCTCCCCCCTAGAGGTGGATTATCCACCTGAGGTGTCGCAGTTCTTTCGAGCTTGTAGCAATAC
>JASANE010000868.1:0-12221 GCA_030248225.1 Trileptium ribeirensis
CGTTGCGTATGGCCATAGCACGCCAAATCTGCCACCAAAACAACTAGTCCAGTTTGTAAGAATATATACATAAAGGGACTCTGAGATTTTGTAGAAGCCTAGATTCAACATCAGCATAATTTAACCAGTTGTGTTTATGGGAATATCGAGTATAAATCGTGTCCACTCTATGATTTAATTGCATTAATGCACCATTTGCAGGATGTGTTATTACTAATACAACCATTGACTGATTTCATCACTTACTTGGCGCTCTGTTACTTCATTTACCATTCTGTACACTTTCAATTTGGCTCATACCATTGAGCGCTACTTGCTCGCTTACCAAAGCGGTGCATAAAACATTTGTTTTCATTATGTCAGTGACAGTGAAAATTAAGAGCGGCGTAAGGGGTTTATTTGGTATACTTGTTTTTAATATTTAGTGTGTCAAGTCCGGCTTCAAGATATCTTTGTTCAGGTTGGGCTAGATGTAATAGTCTTAGGCTTAGTATAAGTTTTATATAGAGATTTAAGCTTGGCTTAAGGCTGAGTATATCAAGGACGGCACCACGTGCATATAGCTTGCACGCGTTACCCTGAATATGGCCGCTACTCTTATGAATGTTTGCAACAAAAACTTACCGATGTCCGTAGTCTTATAAACTCGTAACTATTTAATCAATTACGTCATGGACAGTTGACTCCCGATATGTTTGATTCCAGGCATACTTTTGGATACAAAGGACACATGAATCCAAGATATTTTACTCATAAAACATCCAAGTTCTACTATTATACTCAAGCTTCGGACGTTTCTGACAAAGTTTGGTCATAAAAAACTGTGCAAACATAAAATTTCGAATGAATTTATACATTTAAATTATACAATGTACAAAAATCTGGCAATAAAAAGTATGAAACTGGAATATGTTTACCAGTATCCCAACTGCCATTTGCATTCGACCAAGATTTCATATTGTATGAAGAAATTTCACCAAAAATCCATTTATATTTGAAATTTCCTCGTAGCTCTGTCAATGACAAAGCGGTGTTAACGCCTTGAAATACACGCAGTTTGATGCTACCTACCCACAATACCGATTATCTTGCTATGTTTTATTTATTGCAAATTCAAAGCTATAATTTTCTACTCTACAATATAAAATACTAAGTGCCTAGGTTGAAGCCATTTTTGGTGCCATAACCTCCCTGGCTCCCTAAAACCAAATGTTGGTGCGATCCTGAGCACAAAGAACGGGACATCTCTATTATGAGCTATAAACTTGGTCATTGGATCATTCACAAGAATAGGTGTGTCGCAAGAGGGTTGGACAATTGGGGCATCTCCTCTCACTGTTTACTGCCACTCATAAAAAATTAACTGATGAGATTATAACAAAATGAATGTAAGCGAGCGGCTTTCTTCAGGTTTTAGCCGACACCCTTCAGTTGTGAAGTGCTTGCGACGCCCTGTGCAACAATATTACGTATATGGCATGAAATGTTTTTTTTATTTTTTAGTCGTAGCTGCCGTAGGTTTATAATATTGTTATAGACATAGGTAATCTGTGCCCATAACTGTTACAAAAACCTCTTCGTAAACAGCTATTAAGAATGGGCGACATATAGGCTTTAGTAAAAAGATGTTCAACCAAAGACTTTAACATATAGCAAACTACGCAAGAGCAATATAGCTTGTGATTCAAAATTTGCATTCGAAATACATATCGGCAAAACCCGTATAGTACACTTGAAACTTTAAAATAAAACTTATTCTTGATGTTAGTTATTGTCCCCTGGATTTAAAAAAATTCATCCCTGATTTGCACAATTTGCGAATCTATAAAAATGTGCCTAAATAATTACGTAATTTGTTAACTGCAAGAACGTCGCTATAATCCAATCTTATGTTCATTAATTTTAAGATAACATAGCAGACGGGAGCCATAGGGCTAAAACTGTTCTATGTACGGTGCCTCAGATCTTATACGCATTATAGGTAATTTAGAATTTAAATAAGAATTGCAGTTTAGTAATGTAATTAGTCTTTCTTTTATTTCTGAAACCAAAGCACATATTGTACAGTTTTGAACAAACATTTGCTCCAACACCGGACTGAAACGGTATCGCTCGGGTACAAGTTTCATACACCAACTACTAGGCTATTTGCCGAGGTGTACTTTAGGAAAAATGGCAAAGCGAACGAATAACTACGCATGTGCAAACGCAGTCGAGGCACACACTCGACAAGCCACTCGAAACGTAATGTACAATGTGACAAATGGGTCATGTTAAGAATGAAAGGGAATTGATTTCGACGTATTATCGCTCAGCCCGAGCATAAACTGAATATTTACACTCTTTTCCGAACAATTTAGATTATCACAGTTGTCCGCACAAACGTGATATCGGTTTAGAAGCTTGCATATTTAGGCACTCAGTTCAATGCTCTGTATCTGTTAATATTTTAAATGATAAAATATAGTTTGTTGTGACTATGGGAAAAACGTCGTGGACAATTATTATTGGTGGAGCTGCAGTTGTAGCAAATAATGTGTTTCAAGTTAGATTGAGCTGCTAAGGCTTAATTTTTTTAGTATATTCGATAACTCTTGTATCGACGTTGTCAATACGTTGTCTAGTAATGTTACTCACACAAGCGCTCATTACAACTATCCTTGAACGGAGTTCATACTGATATTCAGATAGCATCTAAAGCGTACAAGGTATCATTGTTGTACAGTTTACAGCTGCAGTTAACTGCCAAACAGTTGATCTGTAATCAGTATTATTTGAAGTCGCTGAAATGTTAGCCTATTTTATAATAGTATGGAAAGCATTGAGTTTGTATTAATAGCTAAACGCTATTATTGTATTATGCAATAGTTACCATTCAAGCTACTCGGCTAAGTTACAAAATTAGAACAACACCTGGCGTTGCAGTAAACATTATGTCATGTGTTACGACAGTAGCAGTAACCATGTTGTTCTCTAATGTAGTCCGCATGAATCTACCAATCAATCGCATCATCGAAAGGATCATAATTATTTTAGTTCATCATGATTTATAAAGTATGCTCTATATCCGATTATCCCTATTGCTTCGCTAGCTAATGTAAGCAGCAATACTTATTCTAGGAGCAGAAGGCAGTGGTAAAAGCACTGCAGTTAGCTGTCCTGAGGTTGAATAGTTATGCAGAATCGTTGAAACTAATGTGCCTTATGCAGTATGGGCTGCTAAAAACACAAAAGGCATCAAGTTATCTTCTGCATATAATTAAACAATTATTACAAAGCTGATACAACGATCTGATCATTTTCGAAACTAATAGCAAATTTAAACTATATGCTTCGCTGGTACCTCTGAGTTTTCAACGTTTCCAAGACCCAAGTTCTTAGAAATAGCGCGTGATATTACTGCATTTATTTGCACTATATGATGTCTTAAGAACAGAATTATTTTAATAATTAACGATACCTCAGTTATCAAATCTAAATCGAAATCAGTTTTACTATCCTAGACGGTTTGAAAATGTCCGCTGATCACTGTGGTTAATCAATTCAATCGTACGCAAGCTGTAGGTAGTGATAACAAAATTGCGATCCGCATCATTTCAAATCAGCGTTTGGTATTGTGATTGAGCAGATTTTTTTAAATCGACACAGCTTTTATGTGTCGAATTATATATATTTTTATATAAATTTATTATTATTAATAAATATTTATGAATTATATTATATTATATTATGTATACTCCGCCACTCTTTGTGTTCAAGTCACCAGCAACTTCACACACATTTTACGTATTGCTGAGTTTACTAAGACGTAAAGCATAAATGACCGTAAATGGCAAGACCGTTAAAAATTATAGGAGCGTAGCAAAAACGTTACAAAACGTATTCTATTTTCTTCTATATAATTCTTTGCGTCGGAGTTTAGTGCAGCTATATTGACACAAGACAATAACCTGTATCCTGTGTTTTTCGAGGCATATTCATTGATAATTATTCTTGGAATATACTTATGAAAAACAGCAGTTTTTGTTTAAAATGGAGCAGGCATTGTTTCGTATTAAAATGGCCAAATACAATTTTCTTATCATTATTAGTATTTTAATGAAAATATTTCTTTTACAACGCCTATATAAATTTTGAGCGCTATTCGCATAATCATTGTTTGTAGATGTATAAAATTTATTCTTGCTTACAGGTATATTACTGTTCTTCATTCAAATGTAGACTTTTATTAAATGGTGAGTAGCTTAGTGTTCTCGAAAGATGTATCAATAAGCTATATTTGAGCAAATTACTATTTGAGAAGAACTTTATACTTAAATACGAGCCAGCACATTTATTTGCTAAAACTAAAAATTAATATCTATTAATGTTCCCTATATTGCCTACTCATATTTCAATTTTTATTGCTCAGTATTAAAATATGCTTTTAATTACTATATATTATGTACCATGAAATACGTTGATAAAGAACTTGAGTTCAGCAGAGTTTTAGAATAACGTTCAAACCCAAATATAATGATCTCCAGATATCTTGTCGGTCAAGAATTCGTATACCTGTGCAAGTGGTTAAGATCCACTCGCCTCCGGGACAATTCATTCCACGAACAACTCGTCATCTGGACAATTCTTCCGCGGGCAACCCGTTGCCGGACGTCTTGATAGCATACAATTTGACCGTAATCAATAAAGTTCACGGACAACTCGTCGAGGAAAATTTGTTCTCAGGCAACTATGTGTACCCATCATTCTAACACAAAAGACCTCCAGACGTGTATTCTAGTTACCAGAGATCAATAGCTAGCCATATATTGGACACATATAGCAAATGCAATTGACAGATTATTAATTATGTATATAAGTTCCGTGGTAATATTGGTACGATAAGTCAGTTAATCTCTCAACAATTATAAAATAATAATGATCGAATCAGTGCAAACTCTAAAAGTGAGAATTTATAAAACGTTAATTTATAAAGCAAATCTACGTTTCCTGCTATCGAATCAATAAAAATGAAACGTAGCGGTCATGACCGGGATAACCCCTACACTCTAGGGGTTCTTCAGGCCTCACGGACCATCAGGTCTAATGCAAAATAACACAAACTATTTCATATTTACTATATGGGGCGTTGGGCACCGTAGTGAAGAAAGGAAAGGTTAGCAACGTAGTCGCCTATACTGCTGCATTGGAGAGAGGGGCGTGGGGGTCGAGCAACAGACACTGTTGCCTGTACTGTTCTATTGGGGCCTCGGACAGCCACAACGCATACACTATTATGTTGGATTCGGCGGCCTTGGACAATTTTGCCTGCGACACTGGTGGCACTAAAGCAGAGTAACCTTTAAAGTAAATATATACATCAAAAAGTTCATGAAATCTTGAATTAATGAGGCTTTATATACAAACTACATTGCTTCTGACTATTTTTATTGGGAATGTGCTCCACCTGTTTTCACTGCATACCACATACTGTACATACGGGTATGGCGTACAAGCCTCCACTAATAATACAACGTATATAATTATGTCATATCACATCATAGGTTATGTCATCAAATCACGTTATCTCTACTAAATTTCCCGTACCATACATATTTTATGACTGTTATTTTCATAGGTCTATCTTTAGCCGTTCTCAAGTTCTGTGACTAACACATAAGAGGTACAGCCTATCTTTAATACATATAATGGATATATACTTTCTCTTTAACTACGATTAATTTGTTTGAAACGTACCTAAAATCTAGTTGTTGTGAAATAACGTTACCTCTACTAAATTTGTGGTCCCGCACAGAGTTTGCGTATGTTATTTTCATAGGTCCATGTTGAACCGTTCTCAAGTTCTGTACCTAAGACATATAAGGCACAGCATATCTTTAACATGTACAAAGTATATATACTTTCTCTTTATTTACGATTGTCACAATGCACCTAAAGTCAAGTTGTTTTGAAATAAAGCTGTAACTCACAAATCTCGCTATCTACAAATTATGTCGATATTTATAATTACATGTTGTTTTAGTTTATCAACTTTCGTAGCGATTTTGTCGCCTTTAAAAATTTGACATAGAGACTCTATCTAGGCTGCCAAGCTCAAACATAAACCAAACAAAAACTACGATTTTGAATATCATAGAAAATTTATATTATTTATATTTTATAAATATATTATGAATATACTCATTACTCAATTTGCTATAAAGCAGAAAACTTACTTTTGAACCAAAATTGGAATGATTTTATATTTTATAAATCTTAGATGCCGAAACAGGGGTTCAGGAGTAGCCCACCTGCTGCCTCGGACAATCCCATCCGTCCCCCGAGGCCCTGGTCTACCCCATGAGGTTTCTACCCTACCTCCTCCTGATGGCGCACTCTCGGCCCCCACTCTTGGTGTGCCACACCGCCGCGCCCTGGACAATTGGCAAAAATAAGTTAAAAATTGACAAAAATTGAAGTAATAGCGGCGAAAATGGGTCCTCGGAGGTTGGAAAGAAGATCGTTAGCTTTTTTCAGCACCCCTTGAGACCCCCGCCCGAGACGACATCCCCACCGCGATCTCCCTGAGACCTCGGGGCGTTTGCATGTATGGTATAAATAGTTGTAGTATGGTCTACTTGTGCTATTTCTGTCTCAGGCACGCGATTGAACATCTTTTAGCAGGGGGCGTTAATTTTAGATGTACAATTTTTTTAAAATGTGGGTTTTGGTTTTTTCACGGGTTTGACCTTAACTTTTGATTGAAACAATCGATTTGGCTCGATTTTGGATATCGTAAAGAAAAGTAATGCACTATCCAACAGTGTATGGTGTATTCGAATAGGTATCCGTGGTAACAAGATATGGAGTCCGCTATTGGGAATGCAAGCGAAAAATCGATATTTTTAAATTTTGTAAAATAGGGCTGATGTTTTGAGGGGTAACTTTTGACTGTGTGTATGAAAAAATAGCTTGGTGCGCAGGGTTAGCGGAGGCAGCCCACCTTCGACTTAGTCTAAGGCTTAAGCTTAGGCATTGTATAAGGGCTATATATTATTAACAATTACTGCATTTGGACTTACAATTCGATAAGGTAGGTGGATACGGCTTGGTTGATAAATGAATAACGGGGATTGTTTGAGAACTGTTTGTGCCACTGGAATTCTTGCAGTGTTCAATCGAAGAGAGCTGGAGCTATACCCCCATTTTGACGCATGAAATTTTTGAGGGTGCCCCAAAGGTCATCTATAGTTTGCGTATGTGCTGTGTCATCGCAGGCTATTGCTGGCGATTGCTGTGGTTAAACGTAGCATGACCATAGGTAGACGATTAAGTGACATTTCTGAGGCCGCGGACGTACGTTGTATAACTGTCAGTAATAATGTGGCTGCCAGGCCGGCCATGTTGACAAATCAGAGTAGTGATGACATGAATGGTGCGGTTAGGTTCGTTGAAAAGCAGACAAATTCTAGATAGGCATTGTATCATGCCGAGCACCCGGCCGCGCTGTCGAAGGCGGAGCCCACGATTATACCTTCGTCGGAAGAACACGGAGTCGTCAATTTCGATATCTAAACTAATACCACAGAGCATTAGGGTTTGTGAATGTTCTCTATCCTACGTAAAGACGACGTCCCGGCAGTAGTTGTATTAGGCTGTGATGGTTTCGGTACTTACGTGAGGTTATTTTTGTATCCATTTATGAGCAAGATTGTCAATATAATCAAAATCATGAGTAGTATTTTATTTAGAGGTAGATTATGATCAAAAAAGATTACTTTTGGCGAATAGAACACTTGTGTCTACAATGGCGGCATCGTCACTCATAGTTATCGTTACATGCTAAGTCGTTTCGCTGTGCCAGGTACATTGGCTGATACAAATATGGCTGTTACTTATTAATCTCCATCGGGCCGGCAGTTTAATGGTTCGGTCATAGTCGACTATTGCTTGAATCATTTCCGTAAAAGTGACGTGTAGTTGTGTCAATTCCTGATTAGTGATTAGGTTATCTGGATTGATAATGGTATAATGAATAGCTCGAGGGCGGCTTCTGGCTGCCATATCTAGTGATTAATATTGTAAAATGAAAAAAAAATTCCGGAATATGGCTATAATTGGTAGCGTTGAACTCAACTAACCCAGCTGAGTCGAAATATAGTAATATATAACATAGATTTCATTCTTCCAGAATTCTCTGATTTTACTCCCTGCCCCAGCCTCCCATATCCGAAGAGTGCCAATCTCTGAACTAACTTAACACCAGCCTCAAAGTGCTATGTGTCAGCAGCGCTGGGATATTTTTAACAAATTCAGCTGGTCAAAAGTTTGATTATTTATAAGAAATGCTGCTCAACTTTAAGAATCTTTAGTTATTTCTTATAAAAATTGATATTCTGGGTACCTGTGTGGTAGCAGTTTTTTCAAATAGGGAAAAGACACCTATTTGGCAAATTTTTGAACAAACAAAGTACACGAATGTAAAAAGGTTTTTCATTTTCCCGTTAAAAAATTTGATACCAAACCTCGAATAGCCTTGAAAACCAAAGGAGAAATAAAGCACAACTTTTGGAGCAAACCTTAAATAATCCATGTAGTGAAACGTGAGGAAAGTAGGAATTTTTGGAACAATAACTGAAGTCGGACCAAAACTCAAATTTATGCTGCGAGAAGTATTGAATATACGATGATCGGCATTGGAATGTACGATTGCAAATAATTTTATCATACTGAAAGATGGTATTCTTTTTATGATCATTTATTAGAAATACTGGTAATTAAAAAGTAAAAGTCAAATACCATGTTTTTGACTAAAAACCCTGTTGGACTGTGATGTATTGGGCGGCGTTCACATTTATGTATTTAATCTGCCATGAGGAAGTTTCGTCCCGAATAATCACGGTCAAAACCACGGTGTATTGTAGCCGGCAGAATAAAAACGCAAATCCAACGATGGTGTCACAGGCACCATGCTCTATATATCGTGGTGTTTCCACATCCTGTTTTAATAGATCAGAAATACGGCCGAAAAAGTTGTATATATAGTGATATTTCAAATAGTACAAACATGCTCATAGTATCCAGTGTACCCTGCCGTAATAGTTTTGCATTTTGCGTAATGCTTCATTGACTCGTTGAAACGCGAAGACAGCATATATCGGTTATGTTTCTCGGAGACTGTCGTCAGCACTAAGTGAGATTTAACTATTCCTATGGCACTGTACATAAATATCTATGGCATAATGGACGGAGACCATACACATTTATTTTACAAATAGTGATGATGTACTGTCACCATATAAGCTGGCGGTGTTATGCAGGCCATATACGTGGGCAAAACTTACAGTTGGTACGCTATTTATAATGTAAACGATGAATTGCACCAGCTTAATAAGCATATAGTTCAGTTCTGAGCTCTTGAAGAGCAGTGGAAGTATATACAGATATGTCGATGATTTTTAAACGGTTGGTAACAAGAAATTTTTTTAATAAATATTTAACGATATATTTCCGACCAGAAGATGGTATAAGCACGCACTATTACAACGATAACATTAACGCCCGCTGAACCTTAAGTATATCGGTGTATAGTTCAACATCTATTGAAGATGAGCAATTAAGTTATATACTTGCTTCTTAAAGTTTCCTTGAAAATTACGCAGGTATTACTCAAATACTAACTGCCTAAGCGTTCAGGGCTTTAAGTCATTAAATTTGCAAACACGGTAAATATAAAGAGTCCGAATTGTCGATATCCAATATAGCGCTTCAATAATTGCGCTAATGTTGGCAACGTGTATTAAGCCAAGAACAGAGTTAAAACATGGACCTACAAGTTTGAACCCAAAAACGAAAAATTTATGTTCTCAACAAAATGCTGCAAACAATATAATTCACAAAACTCTTTCAGTCAAAAATGAATAGGCATGTTAAAAAAATTATTCTTGCAATCTGAAGGGTCTTCACACCTTCAAGCTTTTTGCTTAGGTTTTGAGCTCAAAACTTTTGCTCAAAATTTTATTCTAAAAGTTTACTCCAATTTGTAATGGAAAATGTAGCGAATTGCGTTGATTCAGAATTTCAGGTCAAATTTTGAGTTCAAAATTCTTCACGTCAAGCTTCTTTGTGGTTCATTGGCGAAAGGAATATTCATAAATGGTTTATAAAATCAAAACGCACACTGATTTCGCCGCTGCTCGTAAATTAGCAAATGTTGCCTCCTGAATAATAACTAATAGTCCAGCTGTTGATAAATCGCTAAGTCAACTTAGATATAAGGTAAGGCGCTCATATGTGTTTATTATACCTAAGTATGCGAAGCAGTTTGTTCTAACTTAAGTTGACGGCTATGAAATATGATGAGTTGCAGAAATATATTCCGAGGTTTAGACTTTATTCTTATTTAGTATAAATGTGCCAAATATCTTGGGGTTGTATTCAATAATATCCGAAATGGGTTTATAATACATGCGTGTTTATGGCAATCCAACTATCAAAACGGACATGCATGTAACACCAAATCTATAAGCCGAGGAAGCCCGGAAGAGTGATGTAGGCTGTTTAGTTTTACTTCGAGATTCTCTTGCGAACACAATTAGTTGCTTTCAATTTGACGACGCCGTGGTCTTGTCAATCATAGGCTTGACGTAATGTGCCATCACTGATCGACTGGAAAAGTCATGTTCGGCCTTATTGCAGATAATAGACGAGGGATTAAGTTGAATGGCAATGAATATCGAAATATAATGTTCCCATAAGTAAATTTTCCTCATTTTCACCAATTTTATCTTAAGAACTTTTTAATTTTATTCATATTTGCTAAAATTCTCCGCACGCTTTCGACGTTCCCTGACGATTAAATATGGTTTAGGGGGATCCGACATTTGGGGTTGCCTCACCTACCGCTTCATAAATACCTGTGGATTATAGCAATATTTTGCTGACAGACGCCTATCCTTATCATGCAGATAAACACTATTTCTAGCAGAACATATCATGTTTGGAGCTACTTTAATTTATATGACAAGCGTGGTAAAAATTAGAATAGAACTACAAAAGTCCAGTTGATATTTTGATAGTTTATAAATGTAGTCTTCCAGAGGCGTACCAACCAACGTTCTTTACGTATGCTATTAGAAATAGGTAATTAGGAAAAGTGCACCGTCGCCGCAGTTTCAACGTTGTAAAAGCATTTATACAGTATATTTTCGAACATTTCAGGCGCAAAAACCATTATAATTCACGTGGTATAAAATATCGCAGCGAAAGTTGAGATAATCGTTAGTAATGATGCATAACAATGGATAACTTAGTTCCGAAAGTAGTCCACATAGTCACTGCTGATGTACTACAGCGTGGTTTATAACCTTATATTCCTAGAATTTTCAGTCTGTGTGTAATAATGCGTTTACTATTAAGCCGAAAGAAGCAGAATGGAAGTAAACATAAAGGCAGAATAATGCTCATGCCTATCAAAATAGATCCTTATGTAACCTTCTTGTGAGAAAACATGTCTTTATGACATTATTGAAAGTTTATTAAAAATGACAACGTAAAAAATATGCATTTGGGATTGGTTAACTAACAAGTATCCAAATGTTGCATTTTGCATAAATATTACAATTTTTATGTATTAATAAATAATTTATCACAAAATCAAGTTATATTTTGGTATTCCTTGTATCATCCGATAGCGACGCAGCCAATTTACCGAGCTGCCTTTAAACCAACGCAGCTTGCACGCTATACCGCATAATATTGAAATTGTAATGATTTATTATTGCAAAGAAAAGATTAACGAATTTTCAACTATATAATATTAAGTTAATAACTTTTGACAATTCCAGCTAATAAACTTTGACAGAGATAAAGCTCAATCCACAATAAAGTTGAACTTTGGTAATACGTAATGCGGTGTTCCTACTGTTTTGCAGGTACCCTTACGTACTTACAAGCAACTGGTAGTGTCATTTATACTAGTTAGATATGGCCGGCTGTCCATATTTATTGCTGCATAAGACCTGCTGTTCATAATTAAAATATGATATAAAGGAGGAGATGTCTGCTGTAGCATTAGCCATAAACATGGATCATTATTAACAATATTATATACGATAAAGTGGTCATATTTGTTGAAAACAATCAGAGTCTTACAATATTTTGTTATAGATATAGATACTCGGGTATCTGAATCTAGACGTTAAAAAGGTGCCATACGCTGTACTTTCATATACCATACTAGG
>JASANE010000869.1:0-22520 GCA_030248225.1 Trileptium ribeirensis
CGCTTGAAAAATTCTTGCTTAAGAACTCGCCCCATAAGAGTCCGAAGCAGTTGCTCCAATGATGAATACAGGAAAGGGAACATAGGACGAGGCGATTGGAAATTGCGGAGAAAAGGCTCGAGTAACTCCGAAAAACTTTTAAAAAACGACAACTTACACAGTAGTAAGCGGTCGTTACAGACACTGCTTTGGACTTCAGCGAACAATTGGCTTTGCGGTTTAGGGTTCACTTCGGACACCCACTTCTTCAACGCTGGAATTATGTTGATGGCGCGGTCAGCAACAACTGCATTTTCGGTCCAGCGGACATGACAAAATTTACGCGGAAACACGTGTGAACCGGTGAGATGAACAAAGTCGGCTCTTCGCGCAGGCGAATCGTTGAATAACCAATATAACTGGCGCAAGAAACCATTTATATTCCAGCCGCTACTGCGATGCCCTGCTTGGAAAGCCCCGTTGACGATATGGAGCGCACAACTTCCGGTCTCGATAATTTGAGGCTTATCAGGGTTGGTCTCATGTGTTGTTTTCAGCTCTTTGAAAAATTTCCAGTTAACTGATGGCCCGTCCATTGATATTTGCATTACCTTCGACATAGCCAGAGGTTTTATAGCTTTATTAAAACCATCGAAGAGGTAGCATGCTCGGGAGCGTCCCAGGAAAGCAGAATTGAGATAACGCGATTTAACTTGGTTTTCGTCACTATCCAAGAAACGAAGTATAACATCCATCTGGAATTTCTGTGAAACCTTATTTAGTGCTTCGTCAAAACACACAGCAATATCGTCGCAACTGGAAAGTGACTGAAGTAACCGATCTCGAAAATATGGAGCCAATCCGTGAGAAACAACATAAGCAATTTTGCTTCTACTCATGTTGAAGTTTTGGGCTGTTGGACTGTCCCTGAACATTGTTTTGAAAAGATCGTTCAGACCCTGACATCTGCGCATTGACATGTGCCCATGGACAACTTTGAACGCCCATAGGATTTCGGCGGAACTAACTTATGTTTTTAGCGGCTTGAACGTCTGAGAACATTGCGGGACTGAAGCAATCGCTGCTGTGTCTATCGGTTTATCGAAGGAAGCGGAATGCAATGATGTCACGGCATCGACGGCGACTTCTTGTATTGAAGGTTGTGCCATCGGTTTGCGGAAAAGGGTTGCCACCGAAGGCTGAACTAGTGAAGCAGTTATCCCTGCGATATGTGTTTTGCTCTTCATGTGACTAAGTAATGCCTGTTTGCCCATGTTCGATACATCAAATTCCTTATGACAAATATTGCAATACGCAGAAGCATCCGATGGTGCCTTCATGAGCCAGGAAGCGAACTCAGGAAACCGCTGCTGATTCAACCACACGTTTTGGAATTTGCTGGATCCACGAGGCATTGTTAAAATTGAACGAATGGCAATATATATGTGATTGAATCTGAAACAGTAACTATATATATATTTGAGAACCCAACGAGAAGTGCAATATTCTGGTGAAATGATATCCTAAAATACTATATACGAAAGCGATTGTTCAGTTCTCAAATATCAGGTTAAATCTCAGATTCGATCACATATATCCTGATATCGTGTCAGTTTCGTCATTTCGGTCTTGTATTTGGCGTGCTCTGAAAGAAAGAAAATATTTACTACTAAAACCGAGGTTCACTCGGGTGCCCGAGGACAAGAGCCCAAAATTCCAGGAATTTTATGCGATTCCAGGAAACTCCAGGAACTTTTGCAAATTCCAGGAATTTCCAGGAAATTCCAGGAATTTCCAGGTACTGGGCACCCTGGGAGGACCGTTATCGTTTTTATTTAACGCTTGTGCTCAACTCAGGTTTTATAAAGGAGAGATAATATCACTGAGTTAATTTAATAAAGTACTCAATGTACCTATTTGTGATGCTTGATTTAACTTAATGTTGATTCCTGAGGCAAGGTAAGCCAGTATAAACCAAACATTTGGTTCGTAAATCTTCCACAAATTAGATAATTCTTTGCATAAAAATCGTCAGATGCCAAGAACCAAAATCATAGATCGATAATAGTTGCCGGGCGCAATCTTAAATCGTACACCGTTAAACATTGTGATAATCGTTTTAAAAAATGTTACTTTCGCGCCATGTTACTAGCTAGGTGATCAAACACATAAAATAAAATTTAAAATTAAATAAAATAATTCACATGAAGCCTCATAAACAAGAGTATCATTCTACACTGTTAATAAGTTGAGCCGGAAGTATACTCTATTCGTCGTCAGACTCTGTTGAAACTCAACCTCGACAGAAATTGAACAAAAGAAACATAGCTAAAGCATGTTAGCTATTAACTCAAACAAATGCTAATTATGCAAATTAGCATTTAAACGAAAACAAAGACAGAAACAAGGAAACGAAAAGAAGAAAAAACCCAAGGACGAAAAAGGGAGGAAGGGTTACAACAGAAAATTTTGTTTCTAGCCCGGGGTTTTTAGAAATTTTTGGGGTTTTGCGGAGGTTTTAGCCCGGGATCACCCCTGGTAACTGTCGGCGATTTAGTAGGCTACCAGGGGTCCCAGGGGTTAAAAATCTTATTTTGCAACATTTTTCACTAAAATATTTATTATATCGCTCCCCCAAATATTTAGTTTATCAAAATTTTAAAATTTCAAAACTTCCTTTTAGTCTATGTGTAGTTAAGAACTTAAGTTTTAGTTTTATTCAGCCTGGTGTTAGCGCTCGGAGAATCAGCGGTCTTCACAGCTTGATGCACTTCAATATTATTATTGTTGTTTTTGATTCAGCGGCTTACCAAGCTAATATTATTTTAGTTTCCGGGTTATTTTTGGTTTTATGGTGTTTGTCATGTATATACGGAATTACTAAGGAAAGAGCGGACGTGTAGAGTGTACATCTAAGATATATTGAATACCTGCCATCACATTCCTACTGGAAAGGTACCTATACTAGGCCTTAGCAAGTGAATAAGTGAATCTAAGACCAGGAAACGCCTATACTCGGGTTTCCTTTTTCCTTTCTTGCACGAAAGCCGTTGTTCTATTGGGAAGCGCAAAGAATGCGTTGCATGTGATTCGAATTCATGTACTAGAGTGAAGAAATGCCTAGCTTAAAGGAACAGTAGTGATCGACGACAGAAATAAGTAACCCTATCACTTATTATTTTATTTAGTAACATTACTTTTACTTATAAAATAGAGAACAGTGGGAATAAGGGCTTACTAGGAGCGATAGGTAGTAGTAGTATAACACTAGGGTTAGTAATACTTTACAAATTTCGGCCCAGCGTCGAGTGAGTGGTAACCAGGGCGAGATTGGAGGTGGGAATCGAATAAAATTAGAAGTGGCAACACCTCGGTGGCTAGCTTCCGGAGTCATTGTGTGGAACGCACTATTCTTGAAAGCAAAGAATGGATACTTGTGGATCCATCTGCCTGTCGATGAGCACACGTTAATTGGATAGATATTAACAATGAAAGCAGACGGAATGTCACCGGAGACTACACTCCGGAGGTTACGGTCATATCGAATTGATATCTGCAATATGAACGAAAGCCCGACAAAACCAGATTAGACGGATGGAAGGTGACCAGAAACATGAAGCCTTGACTTGAACGCTGCTAAGCTAGGTGCTGTAACCACGGCGGTGGGAAGGTTGTTCCAGTCATTGATCACACGCACATTGAAGAAATGTAATGCTACCTCCAATCGTGGAGTCCGCTTTGCTCTGAGTTTAAATGGATGGCCTCTGGTTCGTTCATCGGTTGCCAAATCAAACAGAGAATGCCAGTTGTAATTGAAGTAACCATTTAGCATCTTATAAACCAGGATAAGATCTTGGCGGCGGCGACGCGTTGACAATTTCTGTAGTCCTAGAAATTGCATTCGAGCATCATAAGAGAGATCATGAAGACCAATCACCTGCTTTGTCGCCCGACGCTGCACACGCTCTAAGAACTCTATTTCTCTAGCAAAGTAAGGCGACCAAACAACTGTTGCATATTCAAGACGCGATCTCACGAATGATTTATAGAGCGGTAGGAATACATGTTTCGATAAAGGTTTGAAACACCGCCTGATGACGTGAAACGCCTTTTCAGCTTTAGAAGCAACGTGGGCACAATGTAAAGATGACTTTAGGTTTTTAGATACAAGTACACCCAAATTATTCACACAATCTACCGTAGCAAGGTAGCGACCTTGGAATGTATAGTCAAACTCTGGATTAATCCTTCCAACATGAAGTATTTCACATTTATCATCAGCAAATGTCATCAAGTTATCTCTGCCATAGTCAGATATGCCATTAATGTCATTTTGAAACAGAGCACAGTCATTTTCAGAGTAACACTTGCCTATTCGCCTTGCGAGTCGAGCGTCGTCAGCAAACTTTGCAATAAAGCATGGCCAATACGTGTCCATGCTGTCGATTATAAAAAGAAACAAAAGTGGGCCGAGGACAGATCCTTGAGGGACGCCACTCAAAACATCTACAGCGTCGGAAAAAACACCATTTATCAT
This sequence comes from Trileptium ribeirensis, assembly GCA_030248225.1. NCBI lineage: Eukaryota > Metazoa > Nematoda > Enoplea > Enoplida > Thoracostomopsidae > Trileptium > Trileptium ribeirensis. The sequence goes on from JASANE010000869.1 coordinate 4,517, forward strand.
AACACGTTGTTTCAAACTGTTGCGTTGCATGTGATTCGAATTCACGTACTAGAGTGAAGAAAGGCCTATCTTAAAGGAAGAGCAGTGATCCACACAAATAAGTAACCCTATCACTATTATTATTTTATTTAGTAACATTACTTTTACTTATAAAATAGAGAACAGTGGCAATAAGGGCTTACTAGGAGCGATAGGTAGTAGTATAACACTAGGGCTAGTAATACTTTACAAATTTCGGCCCAGCGTCGAGTGAGTGGTAAGCACTATCGAATGGGGTGAATCGAATAAAATTAGTAGTGCTAAAACCTCGGTAGCTAGCTTCCGGAGTCATTGTGTGGAACGCACTATTCTTGAGTAGACCGGTTGAGTAAAAGGTGAGGATTCGAATAACCACCTCGAGAGATTTCTACCCTTAAAACATCCCGAGGTCAGATAGTCAAGGCCAGTAGTGAGAAGCTTCAACTGCATGGTAGTCGACCGCTACTGTACAGTTTTAATAACGTGGTTGGCTAGCTTCCGGAGTCGCCTGTTTAAAATAACCGGCATGATCAGCATAATTCTAAGGCTTAGGTTGAGGTACTTAGATAATCGCGCAATGGCTAGCTTCCACAGTCATTGTGTCAACCCACAAGGGCTTTGGTAAAGAAACAAATAACACAAATCTTAACCCCTATCGCTCAAGTATAACATTCAAAAATTAGTTGGTATAACTTAGGGTTAAGGACTAGGTCAATACTTGTTAGCCTTAAGTAAATTTAATGGCTAAAGTACTAGACAGGGATTGTCAAGAACACCGAAATTAGTGGCGCAAGTGCATAGCGAAAGTGAAACGTCAGACTGTGCAAACCCGGTGTCAGACTGTGCAAGAGTGACGTCAGACGATGCTAGAGAGTCCCATGAAGTGTTAGCGTGAGCTAAAAAGAGTGCGGTGCTACCAAAGCTACACGGTTTTGGTAACAGGAGCTCTGGTGTTATAGAAGCGCTAGTGCGATGGTTGAGTGAGCAAAAATACGGTACAAAAGACCGGTATCGAAGCTTATCGAACCGAGCATCTAGCAAAGTAGGTGTTTGGATCCGGTTATCTAAAATAGTGCCAAAACGGATCAACAGTGTCACAGTGCCTATTTTATTGTTCGTAATAAACGTTTTATACCTCTGTCTGTTGACCGATTGTCTGGAACTCGAGCACGTAGAGCCAAGCAAGGTCACGCTGAAACGCAAAATGTAAGTCACTAGTTTTGCTCAGGAAAAAGCAAGACGCGCGCCATACCAAGCATCACAACGGCATACTACTGGCCACACCTCGAACCCCACCATCCTTCGGTCACGAATCCCTTCCCCTTTTTAATTCGGATAGCTGACATAAGGAAATATCTCCATCCAACCCCTACCCAACAAAAAAACAAAATAATAATAGCCTTTTGGATGCCAACACTTATCTTTTTGGCATTGTATTAAATTTTGAACAGCTATGTAATTAAGGTAACTTTTCTTTTTGCAATTCATCAGTTTCACTATTTACCGCAATCTTTCAAAAAATTTCCCTAAAACATCCAAATTATTTCATTCTCTCCAATTAATATTCATTTCTGTTTTGAATCCCCTTTCCCCTACACTTTTACTGTTCTTAGCCTTTTCAACATCTCTTGTATATTTTCACTTTTCCCAAAGTTTAAATTTTTTCCTCCCTTCAAATTTTATTCTACCTAACCTTTCCGCTTTCTCAATTCTTTCTTAAATACCTTCCACTTGCCCCAAAAAGTGCTATTTTTCTTTCTCCCTTCCTCTGCTATTTCAGTTTTCCCTCCACAAACCGTTTTACAAAATTTTACTAAATTTATTTAAATTTACATTAAAAATTTACTTTAAAAATTTACAAAATACTTTTCCAAAATTTTCCGAATTTTCACAAAATTCTGTTTTTCCACTTCATTTTGAGTTTTCGGTTAATCATAAAACTCTTTTTCCCTTTCCATATAACCCCTTTTTCCCTGCTCACTTCCCCATTATCGCCCAAAATTTTCCGAGATCTTTGCCTCCATTTAGATTTAGCTTTCGCAAAATTACCGGATATCCACCTTCCCAAAACTTCTTTGCGATATCTCTTCTTTCTGAAATTCCGTGTTCCGCAGCTCTTCCTCCCTTCCCCGAATCCATATACTCCTTTACGCTAGTGCCCCTTCCTCATCCTGAAAATTCCTAAAATTTACCATACTCCTACACAAATTCCTTTTCAGCTATACCTGTCACTTATAAACCTCCTTATATCCCCACTGCATTCCTCTATTTATCATCCTATTGCCATCTCCATAACCTAGAATTCCCCTAAAATCCCCCAAATTTCCACGCTTCCCATAATTCTTTTAAAACCCTCCGTTCCTCTCCTCTTACTGTAACAGCCCGAGTTTTTGCTGAATCTTAAACACTCAAAATCAGGCCATGAAGGCCTCAAAATTCAACGGGTAACGGGCGATCGGATACCGGTTGAGCGTGATCCAAGGATTTACTGTTGTATTGATGTTTCTTGTGAATAAAATAAAACATTGTATCGTATGCTATAGCTGTGTTATCACGCTCCACCAGCCCGAGGTGCGCGGGATGATTTCGCACCTAAAATCGAACCAAAATTTTATGATGGAGGTGTCCGATCGTGCCCAGGATCATTACTGTTTCTGAATAATTTGCATAACAATGTTATCGATTTGTATTTGGGGATGGTACGGATGCGTAGTCGGCTCGGCCGGGGACAAGGGGGAGAGATTCCGCGTTTCATCACAATCCGACTTAACGAATTTTGTTAATTAGGCGCCCCAAGGTCGATCCCGGTGCGCATCCGTGCCCAAAATAAATGAATTATATTGTTGTTACTAAAGTGTGCAATGGAAGTTGTATATGCCCTGTGTGTCGGGATGGACCGAGGTGGAGTGCAAGACTTTTATCAAAGTTCGAAAGGGGATTTTATTTTAATTCGGACCTGTCCTGACACGCAGGGAAAGGAACTGTGTATAATATGTACATGCAAATATTTCAGGGGATGTTTTGAATGGCATCTAAAAAATGGTAAAATTGACCAAAAGCGATAAAAGTTTTCATTTTAAAGGGGTGTAGGAAAATTGAAATTTTGGGGGTTTTTATAGATTCCAAACAAAAAATGGGACATTAAACTATCATCGGGACTCTGTAAGGCTTTAAAATTTCTCGTTCGGGTCGACCTAACCCCAACCCGTAAGTACTTAGGGACTCCCAATCCAACGTTTATACTTTCAAACTTTCGGGCCCTAAATCACCTCATTCTAAACCAAAATTTCCCGATTTTTCTAACCCTATACCCCAGTTAGGTCTCATACTAATTATTTTGTTGAAAACCGGGGCCACCCGCCCCAACGGAACTCCACGGGATCCCCATAACTCAATTGGAACCCAAAATTTACCTATCGCGCACGCATTTAACTGCTTATAGCGGGCCTCTTAGGGGACTTACAATAAAACTAAGGGTCTCACAAGTAGGCGACCAGCCAGGGCATGGATATGATCCCGCCCCCGGCCGCCTACTCATTTCCGTTCCTGAAATATAAAAAAAACTAACAAATTTACACTACACCGAAGGCGCCTGAAGCGCCGATATATTTTGTTATTTTGTAAGCCTCGCGACGACCAGCGCGAGGTTTTGTTGTTTACGCGGCCCTCTGGTCTGTTGCCCGAAACTGTCTGCGTAGGGGCATTAATTATACCAGCCGATCGTCAATGCCTTTCGTACATATCGTCCGTGGTCAGCTATGTGCAGTGTGCTTAACAAATTGTTGCTTTATTGTTGATAGTTTAAGTGTTCGATTTTTCTTATGCTTATATGTATTTATCTCTAGGTATACCAGTAAGAGGCTTTTGCCGCCAGCAGGATGTATTGCTAAATGTACAGATTTCAAATTATGGCAGGGGGGCTAAACAACGGTATATAAGAAGACTGCCCGATTCCCCGATCGGAGCCAGTCGATGTTTTTCTTTAGGGTTTTGGCGGTTGTCGCCACTTTCAAATGTTCTGTAGGGTTTTTGTTTTTCTTTTCTTTTCGTTTGAGCATGCCAGGGGAGGTTTCTCGCCGTGCCCCACGGTGGAGAGCCTTCCTTGGTTAAATTTATTTTCGATATCACAAGGGCCGCCCTTTGCGGACGCTGGAGTGTTGGAAGGATGCTCCGCGCGCCCGTAAAGTGCGGACCCCGTTGAAATTCCTAAATTGCAACAAAACTTGGTTAAATTTTCGCTCGTTCACACGTCGACTGGTTCCCCCGCTCCTCGGACATTTTCTTTCTTTCACAGGTCCGAGGAGTGATCAAAATTTCTACTTCAAGGCAAATGTCAGTGTGCAAAATTTCTAGGTTATGGCAAAACTGCTTAGGGTTGTGTTCTACTTGATAAAATTTCCTGCTCCACGGCAAGTGATTCCGTTTCGTAGGGGCAATTAAGTGGTGTTTTGAAAGGTCTAATCAAAAGTTCAAAGGTGATAGGAGTGACAATGGGACGTAGTTGTTTGCATCCTCGGGTGACACGCGTTGTCCCCAATTATCTGAAATCGAGCAGCAGCGTCGAATCCCCATTCGTTCGCTGTTTCTTCTGCTTCTGGTTAGACTCCGATGCAAACGACCGCGGACCCGACCGCGACAAAATTTCACTAGGTACTCGCTGAGCATAACACGAAACAGAGACTGGAGCTGGCGGTGAGCTGAATCGCATTAAAATTTGGTGGGACGTGGGTTTTCTAACCGTGCAACTACGGTGAAAATCTAGGTCGGCACCCTCTCCCGGAGCTCTATGGGAGCAAGTTTCGAATTAGGCGAAGTGGTCGTGGGCCGCTCCAGTCGCTGTTGGAAGTGCACGAATTTCTGGCTCTTCCGTCCTATTTACGCGAAGTTCAAATCACCTAATAGGACCAATCATAGTGGGTCAATAGATAAACAACCGTTTAATGGACAAAAGCAAAATTTGTGGAAGTCACGGAAAAGTAGCAGTCTCATCAAAATTTTGTCTGGCTCTTATTTCGGTCAAAGGTTCCTCAGAGTATAGCACTCGGAAGAGCATGTAGTATATGCTGTAGGGTATCTTGTAGGGTACTCGAAACTAATAACGTTACAATATCCATGTTGTAAATAATTGTTGTATGCCCCAATTGGGCGATATTATAAGGTGTGCCAAATACAAAAACGCATCAATAGTAAAACGATTGAACCGCGTGTCACTTCTGGAAGCAGTTCGGAAGTTTGTTTAATTGTCTAACCACAGTAGTTTTGCCTTGAATACTTCTAGCCTCGGTAAGCGCCCCTAAGGATCTATGAACTCAAGTCAAGTTTAACCGCAGCGAGCAACACCTCCACAACACCACGCCCGGTCGATTAAGTTGTCCCGCACGTTTCCACTTCAGAGTCCGAATCAGCGATCCTCTCCGCACTTTGCATTATACCCGCACTGTCAGGAACGCTTCTGCCGCTAACCTCTTACAGTTAATCCTCGCCTTGCATAGCCCGCCGCCCGGATTGCAACTCAAATAATTAGAATCTTGACACCCAAGGGACTGGGGTCTCCGCCTCAGTGCCTTAACGTTAAAATAAGTAACTAAACTTTGTCACCACACAAGTTTCATAGGGCCAGTCATGTTTTACCTAGGATTAGAACGGGACAATGGCACAAGGGCACCTACCAACTAGGAACCTCACCAAGATTACATTAGGACCAGAGAACCCCGCTTAGGGGACCGAATGGATAATGAGGGAAAGGCGAGTCAGCCTTATTACCTGTGAGCAGGCTTAGGGGTTGACTCTCCCTCGGGGGACCTCATAACATTAGACACGTGGGCCAATGTAGGGGCCAGGCCGAACACCCTGGTTAACCCGCCGGCAGCCTGCTAAGCTAAACGGTTCCCTTAGGTCATCGCTTAGATCACCGGGGAGTCGTGGAAGCCGGGGTTGTCCGGGCACCACAATGGAGTAAACCGTGGTGCAGCTGGGATCCCTTAGGGCCAGAACTGGTCCTAGTACATTACCACCAGACCAGCATTTCTGTCTTACCTTTTGGGGTGGTTATAGGGCTTCCAGTTTTGTTGGGATTTCGTCTTATTCATCCACGCCGCCACCCAGCGCGTAAATTTTACTTGTCAAAACATTTCAGCAATGTTGTTCGTTTTCTTTAATTTTTTTTGTGCAGGGGTCGCAGGAACGCTTGGTGGTCATAACTCCAGTTAATACGGGTATACCCTAGCGAGGCTGGAAGTCCTAGTAGTCCGTACCGCACCCCAACATTTCTTGTACTGATTGCTTGTTATCATTATTATGTTTCTAGTGCGAAATATATGTCGGCTGGTTACGCGGAGATGAGTTGGCGATGGTGGTGTGGCGCGGTGTTGCGTTTGTGTACTGTTTAATAAGTGGTCTTTTTCGTTTATAATCTCATATTGCATTTAGTTAAATCCCCTCACCATCCCCAATCTTACCGAATTTCCCCAAATACAATTCTTGATATATTCCACAATTCTAAAATTATCCATCCAATCAACTCTTACAAAATTCAACTCACATACTGCTTCAACAAAACCTCAGTTCAGCTCGAATTCGCCACCAACACGTACACTGTATTTGAATTTAATCGTAGTCAGAATGCGTTATTGCGAGAAGTTTTTACAATAGAGCCATGGTGTTGCTTTCCTGTAGCGAAGCGAGTCCTAATGGGTATATAACTTTTCAATTATTTTCAGCGATGACCTTGTGTAATGGCAGCACTCAGAACCTAAGACTTCACTTACTACACAAATACAGTAAGCACCAACTTAATATTACTAAAATAATTAATAGTACCGCAATAATGTAATGAAATGTTTGAATTGACAAGGTGGATCTAAGGATTCGAATAATAAATTTATATTAATGCTCGAGCAAACTTTATAAACTACAAGGTGGATCCGTCGATCCGAGCTAAGCTTTGCCTTAAGCTTAACACAATCTGGTCCATAAATTTTATCGGAGCACCCTGTGCTCTCAATAGAAAATTTAGAAGCAGCCCTCTGCTCTCAACAGGAAAAATTTAGGGAGCAGCCCGCCTGCTTTCAATAACCCAGGAAAATGTGGAGCACCCCGTGTGCTTTTAAAGACCCACTACTAGATGGAGCACCCCTGTGCTTTCAACAGGCTACTAAAGTAAGGAGCACCCCTGTGCTCTCAATAGTAATTTTTCGGAGCAGCCCGCCTGCTCTCAATAAACCCCAAATTTTTGTTAAACTCGGAATCAGCGCTAGGTCTTAGCTTTATATAACTACTGTCTAGCTAGAGCAGTGTTAAATAACAAGGTGCCGTACGGTTTGTAAGCTAAGAAATAAAATTTGAAATAAAAGACACTTACTTTGAGATCTTCGATCGCGATTGACTCTGCGAACTAACTGCTGCAGCCAACTCTACAGTCGATGGCAGCAAGTACCTCTTGCGAACTAAGGCTGCAACTGCCTCGCTGATCGAACAGAAATCTCACTTTAATACCTTAATATCTAGGTTAGCGGTATTTGGATAGCTTAGACATTCTGAGAATTTGCAAGAAATAACACAACGACACTTTTAAAATTAAGCTAAAAGTGTGTGCTTCCTCTGTGTTTGGCATTTAATGTGCTCGTTTGCTGCGATTATTATTACAATATAAAATTGGTTGAAGGCAGAAGTTTCAAGAAATGGTGAAAAACTACACATTGCCTCATTGAATTTCCACTCCTACGCACACAGCAATAAGATTACCAATTTAATATTTAAAATTGATGTTCCTAGTCGACATAAAATTTTTACAGCAAACATCAAAAATATAAGACCACAAAAGCAACAGCACGAATATACGGTAGTTTTAATGATGACATTTTCGCCGTCTATCGAATGTTTGAAATAAAAAATTCCATTTTAATTATTAAATTATAAATCTTCTGACATATTTTTAATTAAAAATAAATCCACAGCACACAGCAGGCACCCTGTTATTTAAAACCTCATATAAAAAGATAATAGCGTACACCAGTTAAAAAAAATTGGAACTGAAACAAATAAACTGTTTTCTGAGAAGTTAATAAAAAAGATAGATGTTTTAACTATAATATGACGGGCTAACTCTGTAAATTTGAATGATACATAATTTTGTCATAAGGTTGTACTACGGAATTCTATTAGGAACAAAAAGAACAGCTGAAATTTATTGCTAATTATACAAACAATAGTTCAGTTCACAGTCGACAAAAACGTAAAGGCTTACATATGCCTTGTTATCGTGCTAAATAAAAAGGGGGTTTGCTGTAAACCCAAGGTGAATCACATTGTATCTGTAATCGACAGGAAAACCAAAGATGGGACTTTGTAAACTTGGAAGCAATCCAGCCTACATAACTTTAACGTCAGATATCCAGCTTAATATACCACCTCATCCAATGCCAAAACTACAACCAAGGACGAACGTCCACTATTGACCCAATGTCTCAAATCTCGCTGCGAAGCAATGATGTGAAAACGTTTGGCTGACAACTGTCACACACATCTTTAATAAATAATACAACTTGCTTTAATATTACACAACGTATACTTTATTAATGCCTATTGGACGCACGTTGTTTTTGATGTAATTATTTTGTATTTTAATCCGGTTTCCCGACAATAGTGATGTTTCCAACTTCAACGGTCCTAGCAAAGGATCTAGTTCATTAGTAACACGAACCAAAATCGAAAATTAATAGTTTTATTGTGCTCTCATTTTAATCTATGCAATAAATACTTAACGGATGTTGTAGTCACTCGCTACGTCACTCCTTTTTCTTTTTGGAGGGGGGGGGGGGGGGAAGTGAGAGGGACGGGGAGAGATAATACACATGTTACAACGCAGCAACGGAAAACAACTTTTGACATATTTTGATAACAGCAAGATACTTTTGAATACCTTAAGTTAAATTTAGCTAAAAGTTTTAACCTCATTTTGTACCTTGATTTTCTAATTCTAATAAGACCAAAGTCTATATTCCGCCAGATGCAACACTAGTTGTTTATTAACAGGACTTACAACTGTAAAGACATCCTCGCGCCAAACGGGATGCGTGCAAAACAATTAATTAATCATTATCGGGTGTAATAATGGTATGCGCCTCGCTTCATTACTCCTGCCTTTTATGGCGAAGCCTCATGAGCCAAAAACGCTGTTTAAGGAAGCAGATTCGTTATAAAAAAAAATTTTAGAATAAATCAAATCAAAAAAATTTGTAATAATACAAGATGCGATAGGCTGCGATCGACTAAACAAGACAACTATTAGCTAAGGGCCAGGTCTTCTTCCTACTGAACTTCGCAACCACATTGGTTACCACGGTAAAGACGACAGAGATGGTATGGGTGATGCTGCGCAGCGGAATGTGCGCTCGTAACCGATGCCTGTCATCCAAACTTAGTGTTTCCATAGCATTTTGCCTATAAGCGCGAAGCCAAATTTTTGCAAGTCGATGTAATCACTATGCTGTTTCTGCTTAAAGTGCGGCGGACCGGATATGTCAACGACACATTGGGCATAGCGTAAGCCCGACGTCGGACAATTGTGGCGGTTGGTCCAGGCGTATGAGATGCGTGCATGTACAACTTCCCATAATGTGCTTGGAGCTACAACATTCTGCAATGAAAGCATTAGAGCACGAAGGTCAGGAAGCAAGTTTTCGATAAGTATGTATTTGGTAAGACTATGTTGCGCTATTTTCATGCTCGAGCAGCGCGCCAGTAGTTACTACATGTGTCAGGTATTGTGTCACCAACTCAGCGACTTGACTGGTATGCCATACCGCTGCTGCTATTGGATCTAAATATTTGAGCTCGTTCTGAATTCATTTGCAAGTGAGACGCTTGTAATATTTGTCGATTTACTCGGTATGAGTGTAGCGCGCTATCAAAAAACAGACAAAAAGGATTGTATGATAACAAGGTGCCTTTACAGGCTATTGCTGCCGGAGGGCAAAAAAGAATTTTGAAATTCTTTGAAAGCGGGAGCTACACGGCGTATCACACCAAACTGGTGTTTTGTCTTAATTATATCTCAACCAGCTTATTCGCTTAACTTTACACTAATTTGTTATATTCAGATTAATTCAGTGAAAATTTCACGCAACTGCTACATTTTTAGTACCCTGCATCACTCGTTAGTAATAGTATTCGAATAAAGTTAGAGAAAAAGAAATCCTGCAACTGATGTTCATATCTCGCTCTTCAGCCTGAAAAGAAGTAGGCGCTAATCAGTTTTCTACCTTTGCTGGAAACATGTCAACATGGTCATCGTGGAAATAGGTTCGTCTAACCCAAAGAATAACTATGGCAGAAGTTTTTTAATCGTTTGACTTAAATTATCTGAATTATGCGTAGATTTAAATAGACAGCAAAACCAATGAAACGCTTTGTCAACGCAACCAATCTAGGCTATTTTCAAGGACCAAGTAATACCACATATATGTGGTTACATTACCACATGAATAAATAAACGTGCATCAGTCAGTTTTTTCTTCCAAGTTTAATTGATATATTTATTTCCGAGTGCTCCAGGTCTTTTAACTTTGGCTTTCGTGGTCTCAAGTTATATTCATGTTCCTATCTTGTGTAATATCTGGCTTGATACTTCTTGAATTTTCTCGGCAATTGTAGCGTATTGATTTCTTGATGACAACTAGTATTTGTTTGCTGTGGATGCTTCATTATTACTTAGAAGTTAATCTTGTAATTCATCTTCTTTGAAATCGGGTGTTCTTTTAAGTAAAAGAAAGGCTGAAACATATGGGCCAAAAACGCCTTTACACGTTCCACATGTACGCGTTTCCGAGTTTCTTCCGGGTTACTAATACAATGTAAGGCGAAATCCGGCAGTACGATCTGAGCGATTTCATAAACCCCACGCCATGGTTGAGCTAACTTCTTAGTTTGGTGCCTTGTTGATTAAAAGGCATATGTAACATGACCTTTTGGCCCACCCAGTATTCAGCAACGGGTGCTGTCTTGCGGTCATGCAGCTCCTCCATGCGTGATTGCGCTTTCGCAGAAGTACTTCATTTTGCAATCTTTCATACAGTCTTAAGGTATAAATTGTAATCAGGAAGTAATTTCTTCTTCTTCATCTAAATAATTCGAAGTTTGAAATGGCAAGAACAGTGCCCATGGGCAATCTCGTTAACTGCCATAGACCATCTCAAACGGACTTAAACCTGTCCATTCGTTTATGCTACGTGTATGCTAAACAAGCGAATGGGACAAACTGTTCCCATGTTCGCTGTGCCATGTTCACATACTGCGAAACCATATTCATTAACGTTCTATTAATCCTTTCAACGATACCATTTGTCTGGGGACGATATAGAGTCGTGAACACCTTTCAAGTGCCGGTTACATGGGGAAACAATATTTGTTCCATGTAGCTCACTTTAAAATTCCCAGCATTATCGTTAACCAGTTCGGAGTGGTGCCCATGGTCTGCACACTACTTTGGTCACGTAAAACTTTGCATTATTGTAGCATTTTTGTCAGTCTTGCATATCGCTTTTTGGAAAATATTTAGTAAACCTGATCAATATATATAACAACATACTTATTACCATTATAAGTTTTTGTGGAAGGGGACTGAATAACATCTGCACCATATGTATAGTTCTGTTTTTTGTTGTAGGGATGGATACGCAGCGCTTCAGGAACGGGTGCTCCCGACTTTTGTTCTGAACATTCCAAACATGATTTTACCCAATTTGAAACGTCCCGATACATGCCATCCCAATAATATTTTGGAAATAACTTTTGAAAGTTTTAAGAATTCCTAGGCCATTTCTGTCAACTACATCATAATGATGGGCTGACATCAACTCTTGTCATAAAGAATGGAACAAATTGTTCCAAAATAATTCCTTGTCTCTTTTTCTGGCATTGGGTAATGATGATACATTAACTCCATCACTAACCACATACCTGGGTCCCGATGCTGGCAAATGCGCAGCTAGTGAGGTGTCTGCAGGGTGCTCCCCCTTTTCTATGTAACGTTTTAATGGACTTGACTCTAGGGAGCTTGTTCTTGCTTGGACTTAAAATTGTTTCCTGTTATGAATCCTCTTCGTCCTCTTGTAACTTAATACAAGTGTCATTGTCATTTGTTTTTTGTTGTAATAGCATATGCAAATTTAATGTCCTCTTCTTGAGGTTGCTCGGGTTGTATTTTGCCCTCTTTGTAATCAGCTCGAGACAATGCGTCTACATGGCCCATCTCTTTTACTTGACCGATGTTTCACGGTAAAGTCGTATTCCGTAAGGGATAGGGCCAACCCTGTAGGTGCCTAATAGGCGTTTCTTCATTTTGTTAAGATCACCTTAAGGCTAAATTATCTGTTATCAAGATTATCTTTTGACCATAAATATAATTTCTGAAATACTTCATGAACTATACCACAGCTAATGCTTCTAACCTCATTACCCATGTCTCCAGCTTCTGCTTTTTTTGTGAAAAGCCTGCTTCATATGCAGAATGTAGCTTATTATCGTCATCAGCTTGCGATAAAATATAAAACGTCACCAACAGCCTTGGTGCTTGAATTTGTGTTCAAGAAATATACCACTTCAAAGGGTGCGCTATTCTAACAATGGGCAATTTAACAAGTTTATCTCGCAAAATTTCGAATGCCTCCTGAGCATCTAGTTCCACTGAAACATTTTAGCGGTAACTAGTTAACTAACTTAACGGTTTAGCTATTGTTGAAAATCTCCGATAAAACGCCTGTAATAGCTACAAAATCCTAGAAAACTTCTAACCGAAATGATATCATGAGGCACGGGGTACGATTTAACTGCTTCAATTTTCTCGGGATCCGGTCGAAAACCATCAGCTGAAATGACGTGTCCCAGGTAAGGCACTTCATCTTTAAGAAATTTGTATTTACGATGCTTTACTTTTTAATCCTACATCGTGAAGTGTTTGAAAACTTGCCTAAGACGTTCAAAAGCTCATCATAAGTTTTGAAAACGCGCAAATATGGTCTATGCATATTAAGCAAATTCTCTTCACTGAAACCGTGAAAGTGTAGCTTTTAGCGTGCGTTGCAAGGTAGCAGCACCATTAACAAAGACCTAAAAGGCATTTTTGTAAGTTGGTAATATCCGATGGTGTAATAAATGCATGTCTTCCAATTTAATCCCAGGCCATAGGGATTTGCCAAAACCCCGATAGTAAATCCATGACACTGAAAAACTTAGCCTTACCAACACATTCCAATAAATTGTTGATACCGGCAAATTATAACAATTTTTTCCGTTACAGCGTTCAACTTTCTGTAATCAACAGCATAACCGCAAAGACTCGCCGTCCTTTTTGCCGATTAGAACAATTGGGCTAAGCTCAAGGCCTAGTTGACGGTTTTATGGTTCCACCAGACGCAACTTCAGCATTTGGTTTAGTTCAAGATGTACATTTTCCTTTCGTCAGAACGGATGGATGGCTTCGTTTTATAGTAACCGCGTCTGCGGTATATATACCATGTTGAATTATGGCGATGTCACCATAATCAATAATCGTGATTAGCGAACACCTCAGAAAATTTTAATGCATAAATCTGTAAATCGTTTTCTCTGGGTGTCAGTGATTTTAGCCTGATGCAAATTAAGTTCATTTAAAAACTGATTTTCTTTTTGCAGGTTTAGGCTGTACCGCAAGGACAGACAACCCACCTTCAGATAGCAGTTCTACTGTGCCCGATATTGTATTTTTATAAAGCCTTACAGGATAATACGGCATATTTTAAGAGCGACACTGGGCCTACAATTTCTGGTTTATTGGATAATAATATTGAAGCTGCGCTTACAGAAAATTCTCTTTCAAATTTTTCATTTGGTTCAAAATTACATCTCCTTTTCCTTCGAAACCTGCAACCCTGGAAGGTATGACAACTTCCGATCTGGGGAAATCGTAACAACGGAGTCTGAACGGACTGTGTTAGTTCCCACATCTCCCAGCTGGTGTGGGACACCGTCTATGAACAATGATGTTTCTGGTAGTGAATACTTACAGCGCCAAGTCGGTCTAAAACATCTAACGCCGATAATTACAGAATGGGTACAATCATCCGAATATAAAGATGTGAAAACTAAACTTCCAACTTACGGATTCCCAGAGCGACTTTAAAAGCTCTTTTCATCGATAAACTGTGACGGGTTATGCCTACTGCACAGGTCTAAGGCACTGATATTAAGTCATCATCTAAATATCCTAATTTATTGAGAGATTCAAAAAAGATTATTGTTTTGTTACTACCGGTATCCAAAACACCGGTAGACTGTTTTCCATCTAATGTTACCATAATTTCTGACGCTGCTTTTTCAACCGTGAACACGGTTTCAGCAGTGCCGTAATTGCCTTTTGTTTATTAGGTTAGTGTGATTTTCCACGGCAAACGGTAATTCAGCATATCTCTTAATGGTTGAATGTTGCGGTCGTACATTGACAAACTCCCTAAATGGTCTGTCAGAATGGAGTGATATAGGGCGGACGTTGTCCCTATTACTACGTGTTCTATATCGTACCGGCTTTGCCGACATCTCTGTGTTCGCGGTCACCGGGTAGGGGTCTGTACAAGGTAAGCAACAATGCAAATACATTTGTTAAATTTTTTAAAATATATGTGCAAAAAGCGACACCAAAGAATTATTATGATAACAAGGGCAGGCACAAGATACATGACTTCGCTAGGTACGACTATGTCGTTTCCTTCATCTAGAACTCCAAACCACGCTTTAACCTTTGATCGGTTAAAGCAGAGTGATGCTTAACATCTTTTAATTTACTCCAGGTAGGTGGTTCAATAACCGATAAATTGAGATTTATATTTCCAAACTGTTGTATGAACACCTCGAAATCTTGTACTGGCCTATAACTCTACACTACAATCTAACCTCCTAAACAATTATCATTGAAAAATTTGAGTGTGCAAAGAACATTACACCATGCTTCGGCACCTCCAAATTTGTCGGCTTTGAGGGGCTCTGGGGCCAGGTTGAATTAGCGTAACGTGGACATACTCTTCATATGTTCTGACTATAAGACCCACACATGTGCGTTCGATTATAGTTTCTGGGGGGTACTGTTTAATGTCAATGCGCGGTATTTCTAGCATAACATATTGCCAAACTTGGAGTTTACATTGTCCAATAAAGCTGGGTATGACTTAACAAAATGATAAAATAAACTGGGATCACGGCATAGTAGACCGTATCATGCAATGTAATTTCTTTTGCACTAATAGCCTTAATTGTGAAGCTGTCTGTATGTCAGCAGAAAGCGTTCCGCTGTTACTAGCTAGCACCATAGCTTTAATGATATTGCGGACCTCATTCAAAAAGAAATTTGTTTGAGCCATAAAATGTGTCCACGCGACACGCTTCATGACAGTGCATTCTAATTATACTGTGGTTTGTTCTATATATCGGAGGATATCATGCGTTATTTGCAAAAATCCTCTCTTGATTTACTGTTAGTAGTTGAGTCTGCTCCGAATCTTTAATAACTTGTTCCCCAAAAACCCGGACAGAATTTTTTAACGGCATAAAATTTTGGTGCTAAGTGCGACATTTGTATGCTAACATTGCTTATCCCATGCTGATGCCTGCCACTGACGCTACACCAGCCAGGGCCACACCAATAAAGCGTTTTCCCCTCCTAGGTTGAGCAAACGTGCATGCGAACGGCTTATCTGTGCATATACTTTGCAGTAAAGCCTCATAGAAACTAGGGTCGTTCGACTCTTAAAAATTTTGACTGAATCCGATCAAAGCTTTTCGTGACTCTTCATGCAATATTTGATAACCCGTGCAATTACAGTCTTTTGGATTTACTGAAAATCGTACTAACATTCTTACAGGCCTCATATTGTTCGTGCCTAGTATGCATCAGTATACGGACAGAATACTGAATCCGAGGCCGTCATTAACAGGCCTTTTTGGCCAAACCCAATCCAACAGATGGAAACAGATGCATATGGAATAAACTTGATTTAACGTTTTGATTAATGCTCAATTCTGCTGGTGATATCATTGAGAACAAAAACATTTGCGCCAGAAACAAATAAGAAAGCTTAAATGGTTTGGTACTTAGTAGAAAAATTTAGTTTATTATGCGATTCGTATTCATTAGTAAGCAAGTTTTGTCTTGCCTCTCTGGCTTTAGGGTAGACTTTTTTAGTGAAACCCATGCCTACCAACTGGTGATAGGCTTTCTCAACAAGCAACGAGTTCTGCTTATCAAGAACCTCAAGTCGGTTACGCAGTTTCTCAATCTCATCCCGGTTTTTGTTTTGATTACAAGGTGCCTGTAACGGGCGCGGCTGCAACCTGCCCAACAGTGGTGGTGGCCACAACGCTAGTATTTTTTGGACGACTTGCCATAGGGCCTACGTTTGGATATATTTGGCCGAGGAACCGATGGCAACGGTCGTCGAAAATTTTGTGAAAGTTTGCTCTCAAGAGGCTGCATATTAAAATTGGGAGGTCGGATATTTTGCCTATTGGTATTATTTTGATCACCCCTTAGCAGACAACTCATAGCCATGTGGCCCATCCGTCCCACAGTTGTAACACCGCTGAGCCCTACGAGAAAAATTCTGTGATACGTTGATGTCAATATAAACGGTCTATTATTTGGCCGGCTATTTTGATTTGTGCCAAAAGTAGGTGGACGTGAACGGTTATTCCGCCTCGGTCCATTATTCCTAACCCGTTGTAATGTATTTGCAATTTCCTCTCGATTCCCAGCCAGTATGGCCCCATATCTCGGGTCGTTCATGCCAGGGGTAGAGGTCCCCCACGGAGAGGGGGGGGTCGCGGCCATCCCAGGAGGGGTAACCCCATCTAGCCGGCCAAATTTTCCAGGGGTTAGTCGTGAGGACCTTTGTTTTTTAATGCGGTTACCCTAATTTTTGGAGCTCATATTCTGGCCCTTCGGGCGGGGGGTTGCTGCACACCCTAGCCCTGACTCCCTGGCTTTTTGGCCTCGGGGGTGGGGGAAGGAGGGTCGGGACCTCAGGGAGGTTACCCCCTACCCGCCTACCGGCATGTATGTCCATACCTTGAGCGACTTGTGCAATGTTCGATCACGAACTAGTGTGTTAGTTGCTTAGCGAAACTTACTGGTGTGGACTCAGGATACAGAAACAACTGCTTGCATGTCTAAACGCTGCCCAGAGTTCTTCCGTCTGGCGCAGTGTATTCGGCATATCACCAAAAGACATGGGATTTCATTTCAGGTCGAAGGCCACTTGGAAAAATCGACTGATAATTTTTCGCTGCAAATTCTCGTCAGTCTCATATGGTATATCTCCCTACAGGCCTCCAATTGCCTTGAGATAGACAGTCAGTGACTTGCGATCAGATTGCTGGCGCTGCTCAAGCGCTGCTTCGTGGAACAAAGATCACTCTGGTGTCAACAAAGCGTTGTTTAACGTCCGCACCAGATCATCATAATTTCTCTTAGACGCATCTGGTATGCGGTCATATGTGTCCATAGCTTTATCCCTTAGATATGTTGGCAAAACTTTTAACTTCACGTTATCGTCAATTATTCTTGCATCACAAACCGAGTTAAAATTCTCAAGCCAACAGTTAAAATCTTGACCAGTAAGATCTCCTCGGAAGGGCCTAATGGTGAACTGATCTTCATCGCCCAACCTAACTCGCTGCTAAATCTGGTCAAAATCATTAGAAGTGTCTTTCAGACCATTATCAAGCCTTGAAAATGAAATCCTTCGATAACATGGTCAAGCTGATCAATATTTTTCACAAACGCATCCATAACCTCAATTTCAGCTTCTGTCTCAAAAAATGAATTTTTGTCTTCGTCTTGAACCAGTCGGCTCTAAATTAGCCAAATGTGCACTACTGTAAGTCTTGGAAGCCTGCTAGATTTTTGTCAATTTTTTCGTAGTCGTAATAGTTCTTTTTATAGTTCAACCCAAGTTCTTTT
>JASANE010000870.1:0-11914 GCA_030248225.1 Trileptium ribeirensis
GTTACGTATTGCTCCACTGAAATCCAATCTTACTTTATCTGCACTATAATATTTACCATTAAAGGCTTAGGATAATTGTGCTATGCTACGATAACTCTGCAGTAACTTATAAAATATTGCTACTTTTTTTTGCTATATTCACCACTGAAATCCAATCTTACTTTATCTGCACTATAGTATTTACTACTAAACGCTTAGGATAATTGTGCTATGCTACGATAACGCTGCATTAACTTAACAAATATTGCTATTTTTTGCTATATATTCACCACTGAAATCCAATTTTACTTGTATTATCTGCACTATAATATTTACCACTAAAGGCTTAGGATAATTGTGCTATGCTACGACAACGCTGCATTGTCTTAACAAATATTGCTAATTTTTTTACTATATATTTACCACTGAAATCCAATATTACTTTATCTGCACTATAATATTTACTACCAAAGCCTTAGGATAATTGTGTTATACTACAACAACGCTGCATTATCTTAACAAATATTGCTAATTTTTTTGCTATATATTTACCACTGAAATCCAATATTACTTTATCTGCACTATAATATTTGCTACTAAACGCTTAGGATAATTGTGTTATGCTACGATAACGCTGCATTAACTTAAGAAACATTGCTATTTTTTTGCTATAAATTCACCACTGAGAGTCCAATTTTACTTGTATTATCTGCACTATAATATTTACCACTGTAGGCTTAGGATAATTGTGTTATGCTACGACAACGCTGCATTAGCTTTACAAATATTGCCAATTTTTTTGCTATATATTTACCACTGAAATTCAATCTTACTTGTATTTTATCTGCACTGTAATATTTACCACTAAAGGCTTAGGATATTTGTGCTATGATACGACAACGCTGCATTGTCTTAACAAATATTGCCAATTTTTTACTATATATTTACCACTGAAATCCAATCTTACTTGTATTTTATCTGCACTGTAATATTTACCACTAAAGGCTTAGGATAACTCTGCTATGCTACGATAACGCTGTATTAACTTAACAAATATTGCTAATTTTTTTGCTATATATTCATCACTGAAACCCAATCATACTTGTATCATCTGCACTATAATATTTACCATTAAAGGCTTAGGGTAATTGTACTATGCTACGATAACGCTGCATTAACATAACAAATATTGCTAATTTTTTTGTTATATATTTATCACTGAAATACAATCTTACTTTATCTGCACTATAATATTTACTACCAAAGCCTTAGGATAATTGTGTTATACTACAACAACGCTGCATTATCTTAACAAATATTGCTAATTTTTTGCTATATATTCACCCCTGAAATCCAATCTTACTTGTATTATCTGCACTATAAAATTTACCATTAAAGGCTTAGGGTAATTGTGCTATGCTACGATAACTCTGCATTAACTTAACAATTATTACTAATTTTTTTTGCTACATATTTACCACTGAAATCCAATCTTACTTTATCTGCACTATAATATTTACTACTAAAGGCTTAGGATAATTGTGCTATGCTACGATAACGCTGCATTAACTTAAGAAATATTGCTACTTTTTTTTGCTATATTCACCACTGAAATCCAATCTTACTTTATCTGCACTATAGTATTTACTACTAAAGGCTTAGGATAATTGTGCTATGCTACGATAACGCTGCATTAACTTAACAAATATTGCTATTTTTGCTATATATTCACCACTGAAATCCAATTTTACTTGTATTATCTGCACTATAATATTTACCACTAAAGGCTTAGGATAATTGTGCTATGCTACGACAACGCTGCATTGTCTTAACAAATATTGCTAATTTTTTTACTGTATATTTACCACTGAAATCCAATATTACTTTATCTGCACTATAATATTTACTACCAAAGTCTTAGGATAATTGTGTTATACTACAACAACGCTGCATTATCTTAACAAATATTGCTAATTTTTTTGCTATATATTTACCACTGAAATCCAATATTACTTTATCTGCACTATAATATTTGCTACTAAACGATTAGGATAATTGTGCTATGCTACGATAACGCTGCATTAACTTAACAAACATTGCTATTTTTTGCTATAAATTCACCACTGAGAGTCCAATTTTACTTGTATTATCTGCACTATAATATTTACCACTGTAGGCTTAGGATAATTGTGTTATGCTACGACAACGCTGCATTAGCTTTACAAATATTGCCAATTTTTTTGCTATATATTTACCACTGAAATCCAATCTTACTTGTATTTTATCTGCACTGTAATATTTACCACTAAAGGCTTAGGATATTTGTGCTATGATACGACAACGCTGCATTGTCTTAACAAATATTGCCAATTTTTTACTATATATTTACCACTGAAATCCAATCTTACTTGTATTTTATCTGCACTGTAATATTTACCACTAAAGGCTTAGGATAATTCTGCTATGCTACGATAACGCTGCATTAACTTAACAAATATTGCTAATTTTTTGCTATATATTCATCACTGAAACCCAATCATACTTGTATCATCTGCACTATAATATTTACCATTAAAGGCTTAGGGTAATTGTGCTATGTTACGATAACTCTGCATTGTCTTAACTAATATTGCCAATTTTTTACTATATATTTACCACTGAAATCCAATCTTACTTGTATTTTATCTGCACTGTAATATTTACCACTAAAGGCTTAGGATGTTTGTGCTATGATACGACAACGCTGCATTGTCTTAACAAATATTGCCAATTTTTTACTATATATTTACCACTGAAATCGAATCTTACTTGTATTTTATCTGCACTGTAATATTTACCAGTAAAGGCTTAGGATAATTCTGCTATGCTACGATAACGCTGCATTAACTTAACAAATATTGCTAATTTTTTTGCTATATATTCATCACTGAAACCCAATCATACTTGTATCATCTGCACTATAATATTTACCATTAAAGGCTTAGGGTAATTGTGCTATGTTACGATAACGCTGCATTGTCTTAAGAAATATTGCCAATTTTTTACTATATATTTACCACTGAAATCCAATCTTACTTGTATTTTATCTGCACTGTAATATTTACCACTAAAGGCTTAGGATAATTCTGCTATGCTACGATAACGCTGCATTAACTTAACAAATATTACTAATTTTTTTGCTATATATTCATCACTGAAACCCAATCATACTTGTATCATCTGCACTATAATATTTACCATTAAAGACTTAGGGTAATTGTGCTATGTTACGATAACTCTGCATTGTCTTAACAAATATTGCTAATTTTTTTCTACATATTTACTACTAAAATCCAACCTTTAGTTGTAATACCTGCTCAGTTCTTGTGAATTATGAAATTTAATTTCTTCTCTCCTGCATATTGAAATTCAAAATTGCTCATCTCAAGTGATTTTAACCTATACATCTTTTGTACAGCTGCAAGCAGAATTATAATAATATTGTAACAACTAATCTCGTACAGAACATAAATATTATAATTGGACAGTATCCCGGAGTATATACTCAACTATGTATTGGCATTTGTATATTTATGAGTTTTTTAATGAAAGTTTACCTAAAAAACAAGGCTTTGAATTGTAGCATTGCGCCTATTATATCAAAATACTTAAAGTTAAAGCGTAGTTTCGCCAATAAAAATAGCTGGAATTTGCTGCATATTATATCTCTGGTTTATTATTTTTATAGGTTTTATTTATTGTTTATTTTTGTTTTATTATCTATTATATAATTTATATTATGGGTAGGCTAGTTATCGGATCGTCCTAGGCTGTATATAACCCACCTCTCACTTGTGGGCTGCAAATTTCTGTCAGGAAGACGCCTTTGCTGTAATTTTTACGACGGGAGTGGGGTGCTTGTTATTGAAAAAAATTTTCGACCACCAATTTAAGTACCTGTTTTCTATTTCCTTCCACATATTTCACGTTTTTGTGTTTTAATTCTAAACACCCACGGTGGGCGGGGGAGGATCAGTACTGAATCCGCCAGTGCTCCCTCGTCCGCGACAAAACCCCGGCGGAAAATTTTAATAATTATGTGCACAATGACAATAATTTTAATATATTTTAATATTACAGGGAATTTTTTCTGGTTACATCCCTGGCCAACCCCATCCTCCTTAAAGCCGCAGCCACATACCCACGCCTAAACCTGATGTATTTTGGGCAGCTACACTATAATTTGATATCCTATGTGTTATCACAATTTTTCATTTGTTTTTTCAAAAATTTTAATATGATATTTTGAAAAATCAGCAAATCTATAAAAACACACCGATAAAGGAGTTACCCTAATGGTGTCGGATGAACCCAAAACCTTCTTTACCTTAGCCTCCCATCCCCGTTCTAGTATTGCATTTTTAACAAAATTAGGACAAATAAGTAAAATTGACAAGAAAAATTGGGGCCAGGGCAACAATTTTTTTGTTATCCCTTCGCCAACCAACCTACCCATAACACCACACCTCGACGAAACACTCCACGCCCCACCTCCTCTTCTGAGCGGACCAACCATGGTCAACTATGTAACTCGTGTAAGTTTCATGTATTACTATAGTCGTTTTCTGTATAACGTCAGACGGGCGAAGAAAGTTTTAATATAGCATTTTTGGAAAGCAACTTATTTGAAATCGACAAACAATGTCTCAGAAGCATTTCCATAAAAATGAGGATTGCATGAAACTGACCAGAAACTGCGGTATGAACACATTTCGCGCTTACACCATTGTCCAGTGTGACGACGCTCTATCCCGCAATAACTATTCTTTCAGGCTAAAACTTTAGGCTTTCACTGAATCATCTTAAAAACGGTCTTGATTTTCTATTTTATTGTATGTGTTTGGATATCGATAAAATATATAGCCGGACAAAAAAGTATGCACAGTTTCAGCTAACAAAGCGC
Source organism: Trileptium ribeirensis (assembly GCA_030248225.1). Lineage (NCBI taxonomy): Eukaryota > Metazoa > Nematoda > Enoplea > Enoplida > Thoracostomopsidae > Trileptium > Trileptium ribeirensis. Next base: position 4,922 of record JASANE010000870.1, read on the forward strand.
AAAATCCTTTTACGCAAACAATAAATTTAAGCTTTGTTATTTTAAGTTTGCTATGACATACACACAAGGACGTAGAAGCCAGAAATTTCCGGTGGAAGGGAGACAATTCGTGACTAGCTAGTTGTGCAATACAAATATGAGCCGAAGGCGGTAAAATTTATTTCATTTTTACGTTTTAGCTTCCGAGAAATTCGCCCACAAACAATCTCGTGGTGGGAATACATCCTTATCTTCAACTTTGGGTACGTCACTGACTTTAAAATAGGCGTTGTGCAAAAGCATTTCAACTTTTTACAACTCAAGTTGATAATTTTATGTCAAACAAACATTGGCGGTATCTTACAAAAATTTTTTGTCGCTCGAAATACAAGAACACAAAAAACCACATATTTTTCCTTTATCTCTTTGTGGTTCTCAAGTTCAACCGCTCGCTCGCTCACCATAAAAGAGTTTAAAAAACCAGCTGAGACTTGTGTGTATAATTTTTCAATTATTGTGGTCGGGTACAAATCAGGTGGTAAGGAACTACAATCAAAACTTAGTTTTTTCGCTCGCTCGCAATTCAATCACACACACACAACACGTTTTCTTATTATTTTTATCACTTCTCAAGTTCAAGACCTCATCATAAAAAACCTCCGAAATCTGTATATTCGTTTGTTTCAGTTTGTAGTCCTCCAGAAGCACTTAACAAACAAACAAACAAAGAAACATATTGTTGCTATTGAAAAGCAGTTCTCATTTGGAGGAACGGCGACACACCTTACCGAAGAAGATAGTTTAGAGCGTTCAGTGGTATAAAAAAGGGTTTGTGTGTCGTGTCTTGAGCCGACAGTAAAAAAACCGTGTTTTTGAAACAGGTTTCATATGTATGATTGTAAGCATTATATATGTATATAAACATAAATTATATATAGACAAACATACACACACAAATATAGAGATGTAGTGAAAAAGCTTGAGGGCCATTCCTCCAGTTTTCCATCGTTAGAAAATAAATGGATATAATGTTTTTTATTTAGGTATGAACTTTTGGAATAAGTATTATCAATTGAGCTTATGTCAGCCTATTCCACACCCTCCCACAGTCTAACAGGGCTGAGCTAAGAGATTCGTTGGAGGCATGCTATCATGGTTTTTATTTAAGTATGAACTTTTGGAATAAGCAATATTACTTGAGCTTATGTCAGCCTGTTCCACTATCTCACCCAGGCTAATAGGGGCTTAGCTAAGAGAGGCGCTGGAGGGGTGCTATCACGTGTTTTATTTAAGTATGAGCTTTTGGAATAAGCAATATTACTTGAGCCTATGTCAGCCTGTTCCACTCTCTCACCCAGGCTAATAGGGGCTTAGCTATGAAAGGCGCTGCAAGCATGCTATCGTATTTTTACTTAAGTGTAAGCTTTTGGAATAAGCCTTGTTACTTGAGCTTATGTCAGGCTGTTTCACACCCGGCCCAAGCCTAGCAGGGGCTTAGCTAAGAGAGGTGCGGGGGGGCGTGCCTCCCTTGCAGCCACGCGTGCCGTCGTGCGGGATGACAGAATTGCGAAGTACGCAGCCGATATGTGCCAGGTGGAGTTACACTGCGCCCTGCTTAGCAAATTCAGTGCCCTCCAATGCGAAAAGTTTAGGCTACGCCCTTGCAGCCTAAACAATCATTCACCGATCCCTGATATGAAACATATATAACATATTTTGCAATTATGTTTAATAATTTGTATATATATATATGTATATGTATGTGTATATTTATATATAAGTATATATGTGCGGTACATATTGTTATTGTGAAACTGCGTTGTATAAAACGGCACAGTTCTCATTTTCACAATTCACAAGTAGATTATACGGTCCAGTTTTAAGGTAACCAAGTTTTGAAGCTGTTTTGTTTTTTGTTCTTAAAATTGTGTTTAGTTTTCGTACACATATATAAGTTGAGATATTGTAAAATAAGCTAAGTCTGAGTGACGATAAGACAAATTCATACGTACAAGCTTTAAATAGGACGTCACAGTACGAACGATATATAAGTAATAGATATATATTATATATATTACATATTTATATACATATATAATAAGTTATATATATATATATATATACATATATATTTATATAGATAATAGATATATATAAGTAATATATATTATCTACATATAAATAATAGATTATATATATTACTTTGTAAAATTTAACAGCAAAACATTCCACTGTGGAAATAAAAATATCTTATATCAAAAATGTAAGCAACTCTTCACGCAAGTTATAAAGTATAGACGACACCTTGTGAGCTATAATGTTCCTTCAAACAATATCGTACAGATGATGATGTTTCGCATTGAAAAAACCGTAACAAAATAAAACTACTTATTGGAAACCGAGATTTGGAAAAAAATATAGCATTAGCACCAAATAGGAACCGAAATTTTCTACGAAATTAAAAAAAAACAGTATAGTCTACAGCTTGAAGTTTACATCATATTCTATTAATTGTTTGAAAAATTTATGAACTTTCCTGCGTTGAATTTATGAGCATTTTTATTTTATTTTCAGGTGTTCTCTGCTTATACTTGGAATTGCAGCAAATGATTGTCAAAAATATTCCGACTGAAATTGAGTTTACTCATGTTGTGTGAGGTGCACATCAAAAATCTTTCATTCTAAAGCCTATATTTTTTGTCCCTCAAAAATTGCTAATTTAAATAGGGTTATTTCGGTAGGAGTTATTTCGGTAGGAGTTATTTTCGGTAGGAGTTATTTCGGTAGGAGTTATTTAGGTAGGAGTTATTTCGGTAGGAGTTATGTCGGTAGGAGTTATTTCGGTAGGAGTTATTTCGGTAGGAGTTATTTCGGTAGGAGTTATTTCGGTAGGAGTTATTTCGGTAGGAGTTATTTAGGTAGGAGTTATTTAGGTAGGAGTTATTTAGGTAGGAGTGATTTCTGTAGTAGATATATAGTTAGCAGTTATTTCGGTAGGAGTTATTTCCGGTAGGAGTTATTTAGGTAGGAGTTATTTTATGTAGGAACGTTTCTCGGTAGGAGTTATTTAGGTAGGAGTTATTTCGGTAGGAGTTATGTGGGTAGGAAGTTATTTTTCGGTAGGAGTTATTTCGGTAGGAGTTATTTCGGTAGGAGTTATTTCGGTAGGAGTTATTTCGGTAGGAGTTATGTCGGTAGGAGTTATTTCGGTAGGAGTTATTTCGGTAGGAGTTATGTCGGTAGGAGTTATTTCGGTAGGAGTTATTTCGGTAGGAGTTATTTCGGCAGGAGTTATTTTCGGTAGGAGTTATTTTGGTAGGAGTTATTTCGGTAGGAGTTATTTAGGTAGGAGTTATTTCGGTAGGAGTTATTTCGGTAGGAGTTATTTCGGTAGGAGTTATGTCGGTTGGAGTTATTTCGGTAGGAGTTATTTTGGTAGGAGTTATTTCGGTAGGAGTTATTTCGGTAGGAGTTATGTCGGTAGGAGTTATTTCGGTAGGAGTTATTTCGGTAGGAGTTATTTCGGTAGGAGTTATTTCGGTAGGAGTTATTTCGGTAGGAGTTATTTCGGTAGGAGTTATTTAGGTAGGAGTTATTTCGGTAGGAGTTATTTCGGTAGGAGTTATTTCGGTAGGAGTTATTTAGGTAGGAGTTATTTCGGTAGGAGTTATGTCGGTAGGAGTTATTTCGGTAGGAGTTATTTCGGTAGGAGTTATTTCGGTAGGAGTTATTTCGGTAGGAGTTATTTCGGTAGGAGTTATTTCGGTAGGAGTTATTTCGGTAGGAGTTATTTTGGTAGGAGTTATTTCGGTAGGAGTTATTTCGGTAGGAGTTATTTAGGTAGGAGTTATTTCGGTAGGAGTTATGTCGGTAGGAGTTATTTCGGTAGGAGTTATTTTGGTAGGAGTTATTTCGGTAGGAGTTATTTAGGTAGGAGTTATTTCGGTAGGAGTTATGTCGGTAGGAGTTATTTCGGTAGGAGTTATAGGAGTAGGGGTTATTTCGGTTAGGAGTCATTGCAATGCAGCACATTCGATTTTTATCAAATTCGGATTCTATGCTTTGAATATATTTCCAAAAACTGTTACATTGTGATTTCAGTTTTAGTATTTTGTAGCTGATTATATATTCTTGACTGTATCGATGTAATAGTTAATACGTTGCTAGATGTAAGATTATGCTGAATTCTTAGTATTGTTAGTTTATTCATTAGTTATGAAGAGATGACTGAACATGCTAAATTGTGGATAGATTGTAACTTTATGTTATTGCGTGTTGACACTTTATTGTCCCGTAGTCCTTAATAATGATAATTTGATTTTATTTCTGAAGATGTTTAGCGAATCTGTGTTAACCCGTTACCTAAATGATTTCGTCGGCACGTCGTCATGGAACATACTGCCATCTAGGCTTCGTGGTATTGCCTTAAACGTTACTGAATTTAAGTCTAAGTTAAAGACATTTCTGTTTATGCAGGTCTTGAATTCATAATTTCAAAAATTATTGTATTGTTATTAATTGTCTTATCGTATCCAGCGGTTTTGCAACGCTATCAGCGAAAAGGGTGCTTTATATTTTTTATAAGGGGTACTTGCCTTATTATTATTGTAAATTAGGACATTCATGGGTTTGATATTGGTGAATTCGACGTCGGTGAACAGTCGCACGGACACCTCCAAATTTAATGATATAACAACGAAACGTCTTCAGTTTTAGTTTAACGTCAACTATGAACAACGGCAATGAACTCAAAACTATAATTTTCATTGAAAACAATTAAGCAGCATTATACGGACACCTGTTTAATCATTCAAAGTATATAACAGTTTCCAATAATTTTATTGCCACCAGCTGATTCCAAAAGCCTCCCGCCGATTGTTTCGTTTTTTCAACGTTCTTTAGTGTTTTTCAGCGTTCGCAATTCTATTTGTACCAGACCGCCATGAAGATACGTATGTCAATCAAAGTAATAGTTTCCAATAATTTTATTGCCACCAGCTGATTCCAAAAGCCTCCCGCCGATTGTTTCGTTTTTTTTCAACGTTCTTTAGTGTTTTTCAGCGTTCGCAATTCTATTTGTACCAGACCGCCATGAAGATACGTATGTCAATCAAAGTAACAGTTTCCAATAATTTTATTGCCACCAGCTGATTCCAAAAGCCTCCCGCCGATTGTTTCGTTTTTTTCAACGTTCTTTAGTGTTTTTCAGCGTTCGCAATTCTATTTGTACCAGATCGCCATGAAGATACGTATGTCAATCAAAGTAATAGTTTCCAATAATTTTATTGCCACCAGCTGATTCCAAAAGCCTCCCGCCGATTGTTTCGTTTTTTTCAACGTTCTTTAGTGTTTTTCAGCGTTCGCAATTCTATTTGTACCAGATCGCCATGAAGATACGTATGTCATTCTAAGTAACAGTTTCCAATAATTTTATTGCCACCAGCTGATTCCAAAAGCCTCCCACCGATTGTTTCGTTTTTTTCAACGTTCTTTAGTGTTTTTCAGCGTTCGCAATTCTATTTGTACCAGACCGCCATGAAGATACGTATGTCAATCAAAGTAATAGTTTCCAATAATTTTATTGCCACCAGCTGATTCCAAAAGCCTCCCGCCGATTGTTTCGTTTTTTTCAACGGTATTTAGTGTTTTTCAGCGTTCGCAATTCTATTTGTACCAGACCCATGAAAGGTCGTGTTGTCAATCAAAGTAATAGTTTCCAATAATTTTATTGCCACCAGCTGATTCCAAAAGCCTCCCGCCGATTGTTTCGATTTTTTTCAACGTTCTTTAGTGTTTTTCAGCGTTCGCAATTCTATTTGTACCAGACCGCCATGAAGATACGTATGTCAATCAAAGTAACAGTTTCCAATAATTTTATTGCCACCAGCTGATTTCAAAAGCCTCCCGCCGATTGTTTCGTTTTTTTCAACGTTCTTTAGTGTTTTTCAGCGTTCGCAATTCTATTTGTACCAGATCGCCGTGAAGATACGTATGTCAATAAAACGAAAAAAACAGGAGGAGTTATTTCGGTAGGAGTTATTTCGGTACGAGTTATGTCGGTAAGTTATTTTGGTTATGTCGGTAGGAATTATTTTCCAGGAGTTATTTGGTAGGAATTATTCGGTAGGATGTTATTTGGGCAGAGGAGTTATTTAGGTAACTAGTTATTTCGGTAGGAGTTATTTTGGTCAAAGTGTTATTTTCGGGTAGGAGTTATGTTGTTTAGTTATTTGTAGGAGTTATTTTGATAGGAGTTATTTCGTAGGATAAATGATTTTCGGTAGAACCACGTCGTAGGAGTTAATTCGTAGGAGTTATGTCGGTTGAAGTTATTTCGGTAGGAGTTATTTTTGTAGGAGTTATTTCGGTATGTTATTTAGGTAGGAGTTATTTTAGATAGGAGTTATGTTCGGTAGTGTTATTTGTAGGAGTTATTTGGGTGAGGAGTTATTTCGGTAGGAATTATGTATAGATAGGAATTATTTGATAGAAGTTATCGATTAAAGTGTTATTTTGGATTAGGAGTTTTATTTTAGATAGGAATTATATTCAATGTAGAAGTTATTTTAGATAGGAGTTATTTCAGTAGGAGTTATTTTGGTAGGAGTTATTTCGGTAGGAGTTATTTCGGTAGGAGTTATTTAGGTAGGAGTTATTGGATGAAGTTCTGTAGATAAAGTTACCTTTGGTAAAGATTACTATTTGGGATAAAGTACTGTTGGGTAAAAATTACTATTTGGTAGGAGTTATTTTGATAGAAGTTATCAATCTAAGAAGTTATCGATAGAAGTTATGATGAAGTTATCTTCGGTGGGAGTTATGTCGGTAGGAGTTATTTGGGTAGGAGTTACTATTGATAAAGATTTATTTTGGGTAGAAATTATCAGTAGAAGTTATTTTCGATCAAAGATTTATGTGGATCAACTCGATTAAAGTTATGTCGGTGGTCTTGATTAAGAGTTAGTGCAATGCAGCACGTTCGATTTTTATCAAAATTGGGTACTATGCTTTAGC
>JASANE010000872.1:0-20977 GCA_030248225.1 Trileptium ribeirensis
GTATTTTCCATTTTTTTATATTTTACAGCATAATGTTAAGCTATGGCAGCACGTGGCAGACCTCAAAATACTAGATTTAACATTTCGCCCCTTAATACTATACTTCCAGAACCTGATATTAACAATTTGCGCATGACCTGTAACCAAATGGTGCGTAGAACAAGTACATATGAAGATACTATTGTTCTGCTTGCCCAATGGAGACTTATTGCTAACAACCAACAATGTACATGTGGCGACGCGATGTATTTGGCTACGCGTAATGACCTCGCGCGCCTTGACAAGTACGAATGGCGCTGTAAAAATTGCCGAGCCAAATTATCTATTCGAAGCGGCTCATTTTTGCCAGTCACCGGATCACATTGGAAACGACACTCGTGATCATTTTCGGCTACATCAACAACTTGCCGTCAAACTTCATTCGCTTGCAAACAGGGGTCGCCACAGATGCTATTATGAAGTGGTACAACTACTGTAGGGATGTCGCTGTGGCTTACGACCGTGATCATTGGCAAAACAGCATGTTGGGTGGCCCCGGTATCGACGTAGAAGTTGACGAGCCGAAGTGTTTTCGACAAAAATACAACCGCGGCATGCCACGTCGTCAGCATGGTTGGGTGGTGGGCATGATTGAACGACAAACGGGCAAGTGTCTACTTTTCCACGTCCCCAATCGCACTATCAACACAATCATGCCTCTAATATTTCAACATATCCGACCGGGAACCCGCATCATCACCGACAGCTTCCAGACCTACATCCAAGGACTGCGCCGCCTACCTAGCCCCCAGCAATATACTCACGCCACGGTCAACCACCATAACCGCCAATTCCTTAATCGCGACGCCCATACGCAAAACATTGATGGTCTCTGAGGAAATTTGAAAACCTTCATTCGGCGACGCCAAGGTGTTCCTCATAGCCTATTCCAGCGAACCCTTCTTTAATTGGCGACGACAATTCGCTGAAAATATTGTCGGTGCACTCATGGCCCAAATCGGAAACATGTATCGCGTCTAGAGGTTAGTTACAATGTCTGTAATACGTTTTCTTATAGAGTTCTAGATTAAGCCTAACAAAATAAGAATAAGCTTAAGCCTTAGGCTAAGCCTAAGCGGTAGCCTAAGCCGTAGACTAAGCCTAAGCCTTAGACTAAGCCTAAGCCTTAGACTAAGCCTAAGCCTTAGACTAAGCCTAAGCCTTAGACTAAGCCTAAGCCTTAGACTAAGCCTAAGCCTTAGACTAAGCCTTAGACTAAGCCTAAGCCTTAGACTAAGCCTAAGCCTTAGACTAAGCCTAAGCCTTAGACTAAGCCTAAGCCTTAGACTAAGCCTAAGCCTTAGACTAAGCCTAAGCCTTAGACTAAGCCTAAGCCTTAGACTAAGCCTAAGCCTTAGACTAAGCCTAAGCCTTAGACTAAGCCTAAGCCTTAGACTAAGCCTAAGCCGCTGCGCTGGCTAACTGCGACGGTTTTGGGTGCAGGTGCTTCCTCGCCTGCGTTTGCCGGAGCAGTATTTCCGGATATCCTAACCTAATAACTGAGCCCAGTCTAAACATAATTTCCAAACATCAAAATATCCATTTTGCGCTTGCATTCCCGATATCGGGAGCCATATCTTCTTGTGACGGACAGTAACCGTCACACCCCATGCATCGTCGTATAGCCCATTGCATTGTCTATATCATATCCAAAGATGAGCCCAATCGGTCCATCCAATCCAAGCTTATATCCAAAAAAGTTCAAAAAACCAAAATCCATATTTCAAAAAAAAATCCGACACATGAAATTGGGCCCCTCTCCTGAACCTCCTTGAAGAGCTAGAGCCCTAAAACCTTTTCCATTGGAAAGAGCAGGAAAAAGTGGTCCATGGGGGGTTAGGGCGGTGACGATCTTAAGGGGAGCTTTAGGAAAAAAATTTGCCAAAAAAGCCTCTATACCCAAAAAAAATCCAAATAAAAAGAACAATAATTTAGCATCATCAGGAGGTTATACCTGAAAATGGGCGACCCTGATCTCGAAGAGATCTCTTTTGAGGGTAAGAGATGATTGGGGGTCCAGAGACTATGGGGCTATACTGAAAAGATAATGGGCTCCTTCTCTGATTTTTTCACCCTCAGCCCAATCAGGGCCCATATATTTAACTTTGTCTCATTGGGACAGAGAGAAATACAATATGTCGACCAACGTGTTTAGACGTCAAAGCTATAGGCGCTATCAACTTGGTTATAAAATTTCACAACTACATTTCAGTAAAAACGACTCGGTAAGAAGGTCATTTGAGTTATTATATACACTAGGTCACTAGGAGACTTCAAAATTCAAAATATACTCATTTCAGAAATCTAGATATTGTGTACTAAACTCTGCGATAAAATTTCTTAGGAAATGTCAATCTTTATGAAATCTTTACAGATAGGAAATCGATCCCTATCCATTTTACCTGGACCCCGAAGCAATCTAGGACAATTAAGCTGCGCCCCTAATTAATCACAGTGCTTCACGAATGCAAAGTGTTAGAATCCAGAGGAATGCGACACCTTGGGTTTAAGCTGCCAGCTGCAAAAAAAATATATATATATGTAAATTCAATGGTGAGATTGTCCCGAGATGATGTTACCGAGTGAATAGTTTGCCCACTAATTACATTGTCAACCGTAGTCGTCGCATCTATGGCGTACTTCGACATGCTTCCCAATCCGTTAACAGCATCTTTGCTCTCTGCCAAATTAGGCAATTACTGTGAGTTTTGCGTATTCGTCACACTGACTGTCAAACTAGGCATTGTACGGCCCTATGAACCTTCGTCACCAATTGAATTAGAAATTTTTATGGCGACTGATTATGAATTAGGACCAAACCGGATCCACGGAATTTAAAAATTATATCAAAACTTTGCTGACAAATATGACGAAGACAATATTGATATCTTGGTTGTTGCGCAATGATTTTTATCGATTGTTGGGGCCAATGTGGCTATAGACTAGTTAACGAAATCGTATAATAATAACACAACGATGTAGCTGTCAGTTGAGATCATGATAGGGAATAGCGGTATAGTCTCCTTGGTCTGTGAGCAGGTGATTTAACCAAACTTCCTGGGGACCTCAAAGCTAGTACCACATAGGCGACGTGTGCAGCCAATCCAGTGGGATCCGAATACGATCCATGAAGCGCTTTTTGCTAACTTATGTAGCTTTTTGGGTCTGACCGCAGCAAATGGTCTAAAATCAATAATCTAAGTCAGCCCCTGAGGCTTCGGTAGCCTTGGGCCGACCAAGTCAAAAATATATTTTAAACCAGTAAACAATTTTTTTATCCAACAGTGTGCCAAATTTGTTGCGGCTTAGTATTAGAGGCAGTTTTGACACCAGTTGCTAAATTCCACAGCAAGGCTGAGCACCAAAATTTATTTCGAGAAAAAATTGTGAAATAACACCTGGTGTCAGTGAAATTTCAATGGCCTGAACCGGACCTGGGCCGACCCGGGTCGGCAATTTTATGAAGTTGATTTAGCTTTGTCCGCGGACATTTAGGATTATGCCAACCCAGCCTGTGTTGCGATATATGGGCTAAGACACACTGGTATCCGTATGGCTAAATTTGGCCAACAGTTATCCTAAAAACAGTGTTTTTTACTATTTTGGTTTTGGAATATGGGAGGGCTGTTCGCGTTTTGCTACCGAACAAAAGAAAATTTATCGGAATGCATGTGCTCGAAGTTAGTAATGAATTACAGCGAAGGAAATGAAAAGATATTTTCACGATTTTCGCCACTAGCGCCGTCAGTGCCAATCGCTCGCTTGCTCGTAAAGCTTTCCTTGATCCGTTTTAAAAAGCAGTTTAAACCTTACTGGTTAGCAGTTTCAACCTACAACCGAAGCAAGTCTAATATCTAGCGTTGTTTTTTACCCATGCTCGCAAACGGGAGAACATGTTCATAATAAGATTATTTACAGCAGCCATTAGTAACACAAAACTTTGAGACATTTACTAATCGTTTGATGCCGACTTCATTTTGGGGGTCTGAGAATAGGGGTCGAAGCTTCGGGGTCGATGTCGACCCCTTCCAAGGGGGGGGGAACCAAAAATAGGGGTCGAAGGTTTCCCCCCCCCCTTGAAGGGGGGGGGGACAAAAAAGCACCGCCAGTGTTGAATCCGTGTTCTCCGCGTTGAGCCTTCTCGATATTCCAATTTGTCGGTTGCGAAACGATGAACGGATCAATCAGTATGTGTCCATTATCATGGAATCTGCGAGCTTCGAAGAATACGATGTGAAGTTGGCACTGTGTATCTGGCAGCGTCTACGCCGTCGCAATATTTCGCTGCCGGACCTTGCTGGATCCAGTTCTACGGAATACAAACTGTTAAAATCTGCACATGAGAAGAGCGCTGGTCGACTGAGCAAAATCAAACGCCGGGAGCGACGTCAGAGAAACGCCAATGAACAGTTTGCGGCCCATGTGTCCGAGGAAGTCGACTCCGATGAGGATCGGGAACCGGATGTTGTGAATGACGAGGAAGACGACGACTGCGTAATTCTCGAACAAGGCGACTTATTCGGATATGAGTCGGACAGTGATTTAGAAGGCTTCGAAGCAGATGATGTCGAGTTGGACCCTCTCCGCCAGCCGCCCCCTGAAAGCGGCGACGACGGGGTTGTCGTCCATCTTTAACCCAACTACAGAAAGTCCGGCCACGAAGGGCCGGCGCGTGGGGGGAGGGCGGGGGAGGGGTCCGTGGTGTGTTGGTTTGGATCATTCGATAGTTTTCGTCAAAATGTGGGCAAACCTTGCGGCGATAACATCCAAACGAGCACGGAACACGATTCGCACAAACGGAACGACGGTGGACCAGCGGCAGAAATGACGGCGTGGTGCTGCGCTGCCCGTTGTAGCAGCAGTAAGTATTTTGAATACATATATATAGTTTTCCAAAGGGGTCGATAAGGGGTCGAAGAATTTTTCTTGAAAAAAATTTAAGGGGTCGAAATCGCAAAAAAATAGGGGTCGGCGTTTAGGGGGGGGGACAACCCAAATAGGGGGGGGGGACAGGTCCGAGAGGTGTCGACCCCCCCCTTCCCCCCCCCTATAAAATAAAGCCGGTGATGTAATGTCATTTGAGGTAAGATCGTGCCAAAAAACGTAGTTGAAAGTCTAGCAAACGTTATTTTGTCCGGAGCTATTGTTCCTTTTGTGAATTTTGTGTTCCATCCAATTTTTGATGCTACTGTGATTCGAACTCGGATTTGACAAAGTTTCGGGACATTTGCTTTAACCAGTAAGTCATTGTAGAGGTGCGGACCACAAATTATTTAAGATTCGTGCAAAGCCAATTAGTAATAGCAGACTTGCCAACAAGCAGTAAACGACAATGACTTACTTAATGTCACTCTACGCATTGTTTGCCCGGCTAGAGTTGTGAATCATTTCGTGTCATACGACGGTACGGGCTTCTTATGAAATTAGTTTTATCACAGGCAGCAACGTTTGTGTCGTGTATAAAACACAATTTAATTATTCGGAAGTCCGAACCGTGTTGGCTCAAGCTCACCTGGGTCAAAGTATCATCGTTTTGTGACTAAATAATAATTTAATAACGAACTTCTAATACGTAGTTACGTTTTAGGCCGCAGAACACTTTCGTCAAATCAACAATCATCGCGCCGACTTTCGATTTCTTCATTATTCACAATCGAACCGATGTCGATCGATGTCGGAATCGTCTGTTAGCTATGCGGCTGGCTCTTTGCTCATTCGTTCAAAAAATTCCACCTCCTCCGTATCCGCTTCGGCTGCTCCGCTTGGCTGTCCACCGTCGTTGATGACGAATACTTTGCCTTTTTCTTGAAAAAATACGCAGTTCTTGCTTAGGACATTGTGTTTTTTTATTTTTCGTCGAAATATTATGATAAGCAAAAATAGTGATTTTAGTAGTTGATGATGTTCTGGGGGCTATTGGATCTATTACTTATACCAGCTGTTTAGCTGAGGTAAAGCCAATGCCCAGATTATTGATATGCCATGCTCTAACGATTTGTGTAATCGCTTTCTGCCGAAACTAATTCAGCTGGATTCCACAATATCGTTTAGAGCCTCCTTTAAATTTTTGTTAAAATTTCACTGTATCGATTGTGTGTGCTCGAATTATTGTGCATGACGATCATAATGCTCGGTTAATATTAGTTTAAACGCTCCGATTTTTTTCTTGACGTTTGCTTGAAAAAGGAAAATCTAAATTAACTTATGTACACTTCGCATCCACCGAAATTTAAATAAGCGTCTGTATCGGCACGGCATTAGCAGCTCTAACATAACTTTTCTAAAAAACAGTGTTAAACTGTACACAATAAAATTAACACAAACCGCCTAGGTCGGCAAATTCCCAATTACCGTAAAAATTAATCATACCTTAATAATTTGAAAAAGAAAAAGCAAACTCTCAAGCAAAACTTCCTGCATATCTAAAAAAGTGGTCCTGCCAAGTGGATATTAGACATTCGTTTCGAAAATATGCCATTACAACCAGATTTGTTTTGTTTCGTTTTGTGATATCGCTGTTGCTTTTGTATATTGTATTATAACATCGTAAATAATAGTAATTATTATAATGGCGCAGGCTTTGCTCTTTAGCAGGAATCAGTTGCAACGTAATTATTAATTATTGTTGTGTTCTTTTTGTTCATGGCTGAGTTTAACGAAAATTTATTGTATTATGGTTAAGAAATTATTTATATATCAAGGTCATTACGGTAAAATTGGAATATTAAATATTGGAGCGTTTATATTTCTTTGAAATTTCCCCTTTGATTCTGCCTGTTTATTTCATTGAAAACAGTGTCTCAACAACTGCGATAATAGTAAAATAACTTGAGACGATAATAGTAAAAACAGAGACATTATTTAGCTACCCGTTCAGCTAGGATAAACGGAGCAACTGCCACAAACAGAGCTTCCTTAACCTCTTTTAATGTCCCTAAATAACACTAGTGCACCGACGATGCATTAGTGGCAACACAGCACCTATTTTATCACATTCAGAATCTTTATTTCTTCCGCCAGTGTCAAAGAGTTGAAATTTATCAATTATATACAAGAATAACAACTTTTAAGGACCAATTTTTATTTAAAGAGTCATGTTTCACGTTTTGGCTCCTAGTGCTTGTACTATTTGATGCTTACCACGCACAACGAAATTGTTATAGCATTCAGCACCAATAAAACCAGCCAAAGCAAAGCCTAGGAGCATAAACAATATACAGGTTGTCCCGCTATCGATATGCTAAGCCTAATACCAGAGCCTTAGTCGAAGCCAAGGTCCACATATTTGTCTTATACTGAACCTACTTCGGCTAAGACGTGGTGTGCTGCCACTCAGGAAGTTTCACCCACCTTCTTTAAGGATATAACGTTACGCAAGTACATTTTACTTGGGCCCGAAAATCTATGGACCCATACAAGCGCGCAGCATGCAATTACGTCGAAAAAGTGGCAAATGCTAACCTTTTTCGACTGTGTGAAACATTTTTCCCAGTGCAGCGGCCCAAAAAAGCTGATGATTGTGAAATCGCTGTTTAAATCTTCAATGACCGTGTAAATCATAAGGGTTTAAGGGCCGTTTGATGATGGTATGGCAAAAGCGGTGGGGGCGTGGCAAGGGCGTACAGCCTAATTTTTCTGGATTTTTGCTATAGTGTTCCCCAATTTTGCCAAATGTCTCCAATTCTTGCCGAACTTTTGGACATGGACCTCCGGCTCCCCGTGGACATATATGCTATAAAAGCATTGTTCACACCCAATAAAGAAAGCACGTTGTAAAAATTTTGAAATTTGACGTTTTAGAGCAAAAAGAAAAGTAGCATGTTTGGATGAGAAGATTCCATGCTTAGTAATTAACTAAATTAGTTAAGCGTGTTAGCCTATTTTTAGCAATTGCAAACAAAAGTTACTTATTTTTCGATCAATAATTAGTGTAAAGCTGTTATTTTGGTGCGTATATTACTTCTCGCCATATGCTGATTAAGAATATGGTCTTTATTGCCATTCGAGGATGTTAAAACCATGCTAATTAGTTAATCAATTAACTAACTATTAATTTCCCAATTTTTTGAAAATTTTCAAATTGCACACGGTGGTTTTCTATGTCGCTGATCGCGAATATGACATTTGGCAAATTTTAAATTGCGGATTTTTAGCACTCGGAGTGTTTCGATGTTGCTCATCATGAATGTGTGACTTAAAGCTCTATGATTTATCATATGTGCTAATTAGTTAATTAATTAGCTCATTAGTTGATGTTACTAATTAATTATCTACTTTGTAGCTAGCTAGCTTTTGGTATGTTGGATTTGACATCAATTGTTTTAAAACGTGATACTTATTATAAATTGATTAAATATTTAGTTGAAATACTTGTCTACATAAATAAGATATAAAATACTTTGCCAATAATCGCACCGCTCACTTATTGTATTGTAATTTGTAACATCTACTAGTATATAGTGTGTTCTGATTTCGTGTACACATGTAATTTCCTACTTGTGTTCGCAACATATAAGGTATATGAATTACAAATATTGAATGTGCAGTATAAAAAGGACAGAGACATTTAAGCCCAAGCATCGATCAGAACATGCAGTAGCTTTGTGCTGTATCTATTTCTTAATACTTTGTTTTGCATGGAAGCTCGTATTCTATTTTCAATTAATTGGACTAGTAAATTGCAATTAATATTTCATACACTAATTTTTTGTAACCCCTGCGACAACAGACGTACAAGCTACAGTGCACGATATACAGCGAAATTGAATCACAAAAAGACGAGCTGAAAAAGTAATTGTCCAGAGAATCCTTGAGTTAAAAATCTTGGCAGCTGGAGGGAGCCAAAATTTAGGGGATAGCGTATCAGGATCGGCGCGGCTGGTTAGGGGGCGCCCTCTTGTCGATTTTATTAACAGCCACATTTATTTTTGGTTTATCTGTCTTGTTAGTCAGCACAACCGGTCATGGAATTTTGTACGAAACATTAGATGCCCGGAATCAAATCTACCATTGTCCAGGCAAATATTCCTTCCATCTTCTCTCCCTCGTCCCCTTGCTTGACTAAAGTTTTCTCTGCTGCAGACTTGCAGGGAGAGAGACTCGAAAAACGGCTACATCATCGGATATGGCAAAGTGTATGAGTCTGGCGGGGAGTCACAGCTTTTACAAAATTTTTATTTTGTAAACTTGATAATTTGAGGGCATCAGCCGTTTCGTAGGCTAAATATTAACTCGCGTTGATCGCTGCAATCGTTTCTTGTTACAAAAATAATTACACGTGACATGAATTATATACAACTTGTGCTTGAACAGAATTTAAGCGACTTTCAATTGATCGAAAGTCGGTTTCCTAATTCCTATTACGTCTGAATTTGTATTATTCACTGTTTCCCATCAAATTTAATACATTAGTGATGCTATAAAAAATCTACCCTATAGTTAAGCTCTTGGTGTTCGCGAACAAAATCCGCTGAATTAACAAATTTGAGTTTTCAAAAATTTCTTTATTGTTCACTAACTCAAAAAGGTTTGATTTCAATCGCAGAGCAGGGTTATTGCAAACAGTTGAATTTCAAATGGCTAGAAAGCATTCCGCATAAAAATTTATTTGAAATTCTAAAATAGTTTGGTTGATTTGAAATTGTAAAATAGTTTGGTTGGTGGTTACCTTAAGTTAACTCGCCCGTGATTAAAAAAATTTGTTTCAAATGTCGATCTGAATACATATGCTATTTTTATGTTTTTAATCTGAATGTTATATTTTGTTCGATGTTTTCGTATGAAACGAACCACATATATTAAACGGCTGAGACATAACTATTCTTTGTGTTGACTTTTAAATTATTATAACATATATATATAAATAGTATAGTATATATTGTTTTTGTGTCGTTATACTCATGACTACAAATTAATGTCGGGAGTTTGTTGCCACAATGCCGCTGCGGCTACTATTATTTTTTCTTATCGGAAACCCTGTGTCGTGTCTGAGTCAGCAATTTTGATAAAGCAAATCATGCTTAGTAAAACTGTTGTTATATAGTAGGCTCGATGCCAAGGTCTGACACACCTTAGATATTATCCTTCAGCTAGGAGTTTGGAGCATAATTGTTCCAGTTGATTCCAGTATGAGTCAGTATCAGCCGTGTCTGCGGTTGTTAAAAACAAACCCGTGGTGGTCTTGCAGTTTGCTGGAAGGGTTTTCCCCACAAGAATGGATATTCGGCTACTACCTGGCCGGCAAGCTCGGGCAAAGACGGTCAATATAGCTAATGTCAAAATATATTAAACTGTTCCTTTATCCCTTATATTCTATACGGTAGTGCTTGGGGAAAGCGGAAGTCGTCCAGTATCTTTGTGACGTAGTTGAACTGCCTGAACAACTATATAACCCCGCCGAAGGAATATATATAATGAGACCACGGTAGTTGTTTCTTTTTGAATATATGTGCAGGACGAATTTTTTATGGGTATATCCCTTGAAAAATCTACTTGTTACTCAGTACAATATCTATTGCTTGTACAGTATACTAGGGTAGATATATAGTATGCATGTCTGCACCAATATTAAATAGAATAATAATAATGATAATTAGTCATCATAACAAACATGCGACAAAAGTCGGCTGATGGCTATTGTCAAAGACATGCGCGGTCGAGGAAAACTAAGTCGAGAACGAAGGAAGGGTTGATCTAATAGATATAATAGAGAGAATAGCGGAAAAGCTATGTATAATTTCATTGTGTTTTATCAATATGGTTTTGCATTTCCCGTTGAAATAGGCCAGTTTCTGTGTTGCTGCCGCCTGTTTTAGGGATTGCCGTGACCGTGTGACGATATACATGCACAATGCACACATGTATGTAGATATATATATAATAATTATATATATCAGGGAATAACCTGAGTTCTGGTGTTGGCACAATACGGGCTCCGGTTGCGACTAATTTTTGCCGGAATCGAAGTTTCGGCTTCGCCTCTTTTGGATAATTACACGGCGGAATTTGTAATAAAAGTTTTCTATTTCCTAGTCAAAATTAGCTAACAAATTAAAATATAAGTGCAGTACTTATACACTTACATACTTCTACACCTTTGCACTTTCTGAATGCTATTTGTATAACAAAAATTATTTTTCGGTATGTGTGTTCGCTCTGGAACCTTTGATGTGCTCTTTAATTTCCCAACACCATTCCTCCGCTTCTTTTAAACCGTTTATAGGGCACAGAGAGGTAACGCTAAACCATCAAACACACTTATAATGTTTTAAGTACCCTTTATTTCACAATTTTTTAGCTATACCATTGCCCACCTGCTCCTGCTTAGTGTCCTGCGGCAAACAACTACTGTCAGTTGTCTCTATCAGTTAATTCTCATACTGTCATCATAGTACCATATTAAGAAAATGGTGTAGCACTGGTAATCAGAACGTAGTGAAACGTAGTGGAGACAGTGTGTTGCAGGGGTGAAATCTTTTAAATTCCGTCGGTATGTGTGTGATCGGCCATAACTCGGGTACGACTTAACCCATTTTCATGATCTTGAACTCACTCGAACCGGCATAGACAATTTGCCTTGTACATCTCCAAGCGTTTTTGATTTCGGTCTGGTTCCGGGGTCAGGGGTCAAAATGTAGGTTTTTTGCCCCATTTTAGTACTTTTCACGGAAGCAAAGATATTTTTTCTTAACTTTTGAATTTTTTTCTCTGGTTGGTTTTATTTCATAGTAAAATGACAAATGCCGATGCCTCTTTTTGTTTTTCGATTAAGGCTCCGGTTCTGGATTTATGGGGTTTGAAGCATGGCGCCCCAGGGGTCCTCGACCCAATGAAAATTTGTTCTGGCGTCTTTGGCGGCTGACAAGTTCCACCTGGATATTTTCGGGCATGAAAACTCATTACCGGTGCTGGTTTTGGTCTGTGATCCATGGTTCTATACGTACCGAGGTGTGACGCCCCATGGTTCGAGGTCAGAAGACAAAATGAGTGTTTTTTACCACATCTTAGTACCCTTCACGGAAGCAATGTTAATTTTATCTTAACTTTCGATTTTTTCTCTGGTTTGGTTTCCGTTCATAGTAAAATGACAAATGCCGATACCTTTTTGTTTTTCGATTAAGGCTCCGGTTCGTGAGGTTTGAGGTATGGCACCCACCTTGTTCCTCTACCCAAAATTTGAAAATTTGTTGTGACTTCCTGGACGGCTGAAAAGTTTTACTTGGGGGCTTTTGGACATGGGAAACTTATTGTCGGTGTTGATTTTGCTGTGCGACCCATGGTTCCATGGGTACGGGGGTGTGGCGCCCCCACGGTTCATCGACCCAAAATTTCCAATTTTATTGTGACGTCCTGGAAGTCTGATAGCTTGCACGGGAGGGGGGTTCGGGCATGGGAAACTTATTGCCAGTGTTCGTTTTGTTCTAACTTGTGCGGTATTAAGTTATATCCACATATAACATATAGAGCGGATTGGTTGTGCACGCAGAAGGCGTAGGGGACTTTTCGGTTACCCCCGCCCCAGCCAGAATTTCGCCAATTTTGAAGATATAGATAAAATTTTGGTACCAATCGATTCAGCTCGATGATCTGGTTCAGAAAATAGCCATTTTACCGACGTCCCAATTTTTTTGTGGAGCATGAGGAGGTCTAGAAAAATGTCAAATTTTGTGACAACTGTTAAATGCTTCATTTTCAGGTAATTCGGTAATACACGCGGCAATGTTACACGCATTTTTATCTCAGTTTTTTCGCAAACTGACAGATGCTAAACAGATGGACTAAGAAATTTTGAAATAAGTTCCTTTTTGGTTCCCGGTGCGAGTTGAAAAATTTGCAGTTACATCCAGCAGGATTTTTCCTATGATCATGTACGAATTCTATGTCTTGAAGGTGGAAACATTCTAAATTTATAAATCCTAACTTTCATGAACATTACTATTTTAAGAAGAATTTAGGTTGTAGAGCCCTAGTACTTGCCGAGTTGGCTGCTTTCCATGTAAGTACAATTGTTGGTGTTGTGACCAAGTATCACAAAAATCTATATACCCAATATAACCCTCAACGCACAACGAATGAAAAATGGTTAAATTTTTTTTCGGATTTAAAAAATTTCAACTCGACGCAGCATCTTAGACAAGTAAATATATTTTAAAGCAATGAAACCATTGTGTTTAATTGGTTAAATAACCCTAAATGCCCATCGCTCACCGCCAACAGCAGGCTCATTAATGTTGCCATTTATTTTACCTTATTGATATGACCCTTTTATGGTTTCAGTTCCGGTCATTCACTGATATATACATATCTATTAGTCAGGGAGTGACCGGAATTTCCGTTCTGGCAAAAATCGTGTTCCGGTTGCGGTTCTGGCAAAGGCCAAAACCATACCGGCACCGGAATTCCGGTTTAGAAATTTTGCACATTTTTTCTTCATCTGTGATACAAATATATGTAATATATATATATTATACAATGATCAAGCTCCAATACAACCAAGCAAAAGAAAGATTAATTAAACAAATTTGCCGTGTGAAAAGTTAGCAGGGCACATAATTTCAGTAGAAATTTTCATAATAACATGCAGGAGTTTGTTAGCAAATAAAGCCAGGTGATGCTTGTAGCAGCTATTTTCCACATTCACAAGTCTGTGGTATATACATTTTAGAATGAAGCCGGTCCAACTCGGTAACAAAGTATGGTCTATGTGCAAGTACTTAGCTGTAAGCTTGCCTAACTTAAATTGTGTCAAGCACCTGCCAGTGCGCTTGTAAATTTTGAAAGCAGTCTACATTGAAGTAAAGTAGCATTATCTGCAACTCAGCCAGAAACTGCTTTCTTGGCAATGAAAAGTAGTGATTGAAACTGTGCGAGCAGCATCACAGTTTGTCTCATTTACAGCATTCTCATTAGAAAGTTTAAATGGACGGTTTCGGTTATTCCCTGCTAACTGTATGTTATATACATGTATATATATGACATATTGTGCCTCGCAGTATTTGGATGTCTTACAGCTGGTCCCTAGATTCGACCGTTTTCAAGAGGTGGCCTCTATTTATGGCCCATGTGTAATTCCATTTTCAGTTTTGCGTAAATCTATACAGCCACAACGACCGTCAACTTGGCCAAGTATTTCTGGCTGCATGTTTTAAATTTTCCTTCCTGGCCACGTTTTACCATACAGAGGTATGTGATTATTAGTGCTGGACAAAGGTATTTGTATTGCAATGACATTTGCATCCCGTAACCTGTCACAAATCCGCTAACTCTTCGGTAGCGGTTACCCAAAAGCCACTATTTATGCTTTCCAATTTTCTTCAAATGAGGTTTTTGACTATGGCTACACAGGCTTTAGGCTGTCGATTTTAATATATATGAGATAGTCTTAGGCCAAATCGTCGAACTGAAGTTCATTTGACCGTCGCCGGTTGCAGCTAGTCATAACCCAAAATACAGCCGTTTTCAAAATTGTTCTTTACATTCCTGTTAATTGGTCGTAAACGACTTTAGTTTTTATTATTGCCAAAATATTTGAACACAGATCAGGAATCACTACGTATCGGGTTTTTGAATTTTAGAGAAACAAATTTGCCTTAGAATGGTGTTGTGACATCTAAAATTTTTCGAGCTTTAGTTTGTTGTCTTAGATTTGATTGATTTTTTATTATTCTGGATCCGATTTTAGACGGTGCAGGTTGTACCGCAAGAATACTGGAAAAAGATAGAAAAGTGATTTTGATCTAAATGTGAAAAAATAACCCATTTGAAATATATACCCCCAAGTTTCATTGTTGTGCAGAAATGTATTTACGTCAGGTTTTCTGGACCAAACTTGCTTTTTGACAGCACTTGAGCACATTTTGTCGAAACATCTCTGGCCGTTAAGTGAGTTCCAATGACTCTATAGCTCCGCCCTCATGATGACCAGGATACAGAAAATAATTTTTACTAAAATTATAGTGGTTATAAATTAAACATTGTGTTAGTCATTAACGAAACATAAGCTTAGATTGCAAATATGATGGAAAAGGATTTTTAAAAGGAGTCTTGTTTATTTAAATATGTAATTTTTAACATATACTACATAAATTAGAACTGTAATAGTGAATGGCAAAATCGGATGTATATACGGTGTAAAGTTTTAAATAAAATTTTGAATAAAAAATAAAAATTTCGATATGCTTGGCCTTACCCAGGTTTCGGGATATGGTAAATCCTATACCTGCTCATCACAAGAGTGATTATGTGTGTGACCTGTTAGTTTATCGCTATTCACTAAGTGACTAGACTCTTTACGTCTCTCGTAGTCGAAGGGAATCTTAAATTGGTTTAGTCAGCCCGTAAGGACATTTTTAGTATATACACCTATATAGATGAATTGAGGAATATGCCTGCCCGTTGTTGGATTGACATTACCTGGCACGTTTTCGCATCGAGAGGCCAATAATTGAGTACTTATGGTCAAAACTAAACAAAATAAAAATGAAGCCACAGTACTGAAATCATCATTCGATTCTTTAGTGTATGCAGAAAACATATGCTGAACATAACACCTTTACTCGAGCGAAGGCAATTTGTCTTCCTTATGTTAATGTTTCAAATTACCTTGCGGCTGCTTACCGCGTCGCGTCACTGCTTTTTGATCATACGTTGCTTCTTAACTAAGTCAAACGCAACATTTTAACGCCCAAAATTACCAAAATAAACCGTGTAACAACAGATGTCTCCGTTTGCTGTCTCAGTTAAACTTCTCATCTATGTTACAGTGACAAGGTGGGAATCTTCAATGTATCAGGTCAAGGCGAACTCCTGGCTACTCCAAGATGCAGCGTATCGAAGTAATTATTACATAAAAACCAAATCAAAATACTTCCGAATTCAAAGCACTGTTAGGGACGATGATGTCATAATTAGAAACATAAACCATAGATCTGTGATATTTGTCGATTATCGTGTGACTATATTACGAAAAATTAGGGCGGCCACAAACCGGGAAAACATGAAATTGATAGAGAGACAGGAAAATGTGGAAATTAATTTCAAAACGGGTAATTTATAATCGAAACTATAAAAAAATTTTGTTAGTCCGCATTGCTACAGCTAAGAAATCAAAAATGAATCTCTACGGAAAATAGTTTTGCCCTAAACTAAACCCTTGCTGTGGATTTTTCCATGAAGAACAATTTCAGCGTTTTTTCAATTTAGTTGTACTCAGAGTGAAATAGAGTTCTATATTTTTGTATAGTATATACGTAGTAGAATCATTTTACATGATTAACACTAAATATGGTGCCCACAGAACGGGAAATTTTTGATCCAAAAACGGGGAAAACTGAAATTTGACAGCCGAAAAAATTGGGAATCCTGGAAAATATGTTGGAATTTCTAGGAGTTATGTTTTGTGTGTTGAATTATTGGACGTTGGCGAAGCAAGACATCCCTATAATTCTGAGGGAACTATTTTCACAATCCGAAACTAGTATTGCGTGCTAAACGGCGTCATATAACTTCTGATTTGTAGTACAATATAGATCGGAACAACTGATTCCGCTGCTTTTGTTTTTCGCTGAATTTTTGACATCTTTTTATATCAACGAACTGTTTTCTGTAGGTCCCTGAATTGTAAAATTGTTATCTATTTGGTGGAGCTTAAATACCTATTATACACCTGAATGGTTTCCCAGTGTACGACTTAACCAAAGTATTTGTTTTATGACTATATTTTTTGCCGAAAGAACATATGAACCTTAGCTATTCCAGACTCACTGGCCGGGGTGACGGGAGTCGAGCAATGAATGTGAAGGCACAGGGCATGTTATCCATATGGCTTAGATGTTTGTCCGTTCTCGGATACAATAGTTCGGTATCAATATGTAGATAGATCTTGCCTTCCTAACAACAAATACAGCATAAAGCATTCTCGGTCAAGCACTAAAACTTATGTCGAAAACGTATTATTCCTTGTTATTTTAAAGCGGCTAGTAGAACACCACCTTTATGGCGGGCCCTTATTCGGCTTTCTATTGCTTGTTTCGTTAACGTCCAGCAGGGATCGTCTTGAGCCGTATGGCCCTTGTTCCTTTTTTATTTCCACCGACAATATTCAACATTTACATATTTATAACGCGCTCCTAAAGCTGACGCGATATCTTTATTTTCTTTGTTGTTGGATAAGCATTATGTAGTCGAGGCGGTATGGATGGTTTATCTTTTATCAGTAGCGAGTCATATGATTTAAATATGCAAAAGATGGATTTGTACAACCAACTGACTAATTGTTTGGTTCTTGTTTGTTTGTGGTGCCTGGTGTGCTATAGAGGTTGAAGCTTTTTTGCTGCGAATGCTACCAGAGGCAGTTCAGCGTATATTAGGTGTAGTTTAGTTTCAGACTTGAAAATATATGCTACGATTACTTGTGTAGTGCCGAAGAGAATGCAAGCATTAGTGACAAGGTAAACGGCCGGTGGATTTTCTTTTGGGAATGGGTTGGTTGCATCGTGCTACTGAACAGCGATACATTATTTAATATGTAAAAATTGAAGACGAAATGGTATTGGAGGTTGATGATTATAGTTTGAAGTAGTATACTAAATTTCATGGGGAATTGGTGAGATACATCGTGCTATTGAACGACAGGACATTGTGTAATATTTCAAAATTGAAGACGATGAATAGTATTGGATTTTGATAATACATAGCGTGAAAGAGATACCTGGGTGGTTACTAGGTTATATTGAAAATTACTTTTTTCTTTGTCTGCGTTTCTGTTCCCGTTAGGCTTAGACTTCTTAAGTTAACCTAGCTGAACGGAGACTAAAGAAAGCGTGCTCCTTAACGATATGCTTCGAACGATATGCCGTGTCTTTGTTTAATCCCAATGGCTTTTTCAAGTATAGCGTTGGGTATGAATGCTGTGCAATGTGAGTGCAAAATCGGGTGAGCTGTCCTATAAATGCCAGAGCATGGCTTCAGGATATAAGTAAACTACAAAAAGTACAATTTGCGTACTCCAAGATTTTATGCCAAACTGTGATACTCGACTTTTTCAGTGTTTAACAGGCCTAAAACATTCCTTACATCTGAATACTTGTGTCAGTACTGATTTTTCAGGTTAAACTAGTGATTCGAAGTCAGTGATAGAATTTTTTATGGATTTCAAATGGAAAATAATGGGTAGCCGGTTTTGGATACATAGGGGTATTTGAAAATTCTCAAGGAAGTATATGTTGAAATCCAACAGCGTGATATAGGCATTAGTTCTCGAAACTTTATGGGCTTTGGAACCTAGTAAGATACAGGGAGCTTGCCTAGAGGACGGAGAATAATTTAGGTGATACCGCCGTCCGTCACTTGCAGTCACAACAGTGCCTTGATGAACAGTGACTGAGTTTGTTGATCAGCAAACAATGTTTTGACATATCTTACTGAAACTTGACTTAATGCAGTGATCTACCATGTGGGATTCTGTGAAGCAGATTTGAACCCCTTTCTGACTTGGCATCCCAATCACTGACGTTATTACAAATGTTTATAAATCAGCGTTAGATATTCTTGATTCCTTAAGCTGGATGCCAGTGTCTTTGAGCTAAATATGACGGATTCACGCAGTGAAATTTTGAAAACATTGTAATGCCTTGTATCGGATCGCTTCAGTACAGCATAGAATGGGAGTACTAATAGTAACGGCATATTGGCCAATAAAACAGTGTTTGATTGTGGTCTATTTTATCGGCATTTTCGAATAAGACGGGTGGTGTGGATAGAGGTTACAAGTCGGCTCGGCCACTACCGGATCATGATTGCTTTCGGTATGATTTTTTTAAAAACTTAGTCATATCGTGATGATTAATGAAGATGTAATAAATATTAAAAGTCGTGTACATTTTTAAAACGAAAAACGCTTGTTCACAATATATATACGAACAAGTGCTATGCTCTGAGTTGTTAGTTATAGGCTTAAAGTTGTTCACTTATGTAAGTCACAGCGCAAATATTGGTTTAAAAGTACATATACTTATGTAAAAGAAATTTGTTTGACTAATCTTATATCCTTAATACATCATGAAATAAAACTATAATACACAGTCTGAAGCTAATTGAAATTTGAAATTATAGAATCTGCTAGGGCATATCTCAATAATCATGATTTTTAATATATACCTCTATTTTATCCGGACAACCGGAGGTAAGCCATATCCCTGCCTATCACTAGTTTGATAACAACATTAAAAATTTTAAAAACTAGTAATACTGTGTTACGGCATTGGTCGATATTGAGGATTTAGCTTCATCGCTTGCATTATAATTACGTAGCTGTGCAATTTCTGTTAGTGATTCGCTGTTCTACGGTATAATTGCTTTATCGTATCTCCGAATGAGCACCGGTTTACATACAGATCGTTGGTCTATTAATGGGTGGTCGATGTGTTTTGTAGTCACGGTTTTTGCAAAAAATCCACGGTCAAGTAGAACAATTAGGCAAGTATTCAGTACTAAAAAACTTCAGGAGAATATATTTTTGTTGCATTGTATGTTTCCTATATTATGCATATAATACATGTTCGTCTGTCATCTATTCTTAGGTAATGTTATACTCTATTATTATTGCACTTTATGTTTAGACACCTATATGCATGAACCCACATTAGGTGGCTGCTGGGTCCAGCGTGGTTGCTCTTTTGTCAAGACCGCGAACTGAATCGTGCAACAATTCATGTCCAAAAATAAAACATGTATAATTAGGTGTCTGCTATACTATTATTACACTTTTGTTTATACCTATTTGTACGCGCTTGCGCGGCGTATGCAGTAGTAGTTACAGTTGTGTTTTGTATTTTTTTGCTTCCTTGTTTTCTATGTAGTTTGTACTGCATATTGGTCGGTGTAGTTGCTAGGAATGCCGGTATTTGTCTTAAAAATGTGTATTACATAACTGTATTCAGTGAAATTTATGTAATTTACTGTATATCTAAAATTCTCATATGTCTTGCTGGAAGTTATGTCCTAATTTATTTTTTTGCAGTATTTGATTAAAAAAAGCCCGTAACATGGCAGATATTGCTAGTGCACAATACAATATTTTTGTAATCATCAAGAGTGCACAATTTGCTTGTGCTGTGTATAGTGACCTTCGAGGAGGCTGTGTGCCAATAATGTTCGTTGTGTTGGTATTAACAT
Source organism: Trileptium ribeirensis (assembly GCA_030248225.1). Classification (NCBI taxonomy): domain Eukaryota; kingdom Metazoa; phylum Nematoda; class Enoplea; order Enoplida; family Thoracostomopsidae; genus Trileptium; species Trileptium ribeirensis. The sequence goes on from JASANE010000872.1 coordinate 20,212, forward strand.
GTCTTTGACCTTGTCGCCGGAGAGTAGAGATGAGAAATTTGGCTCGAGCCCGAGCGGAGCCGGAATCAATTTCTTTTGACCCGAGAATAAAAATTTCAACCAAACCAAACCTACCGTCATCAAAAAAGATCTCGAGCCGGCGTCGCACGACTCGACTCAGCTCATACACAACATGATATACCTGTGAATAATTTTTACCCGTAAAGCACGGAAGAGCACTTTTACAGAGGAAAAACCAAGTCATCTTCAAACCATCAAATTTTGTTTTCTTCAATAATTTACTTGCATTTTGGCAAAATATATCCGCATGTAGTAAATATCTATTTTGTGAAAATATATCTATTACTGGTTTCGAGTAGCAGTAGTACTGGAGACGATAGTCGGGCTGTTTGTTGAATACCCAGACAGGGCATTGTTTGGCTCAGCGATGGAGACAAATTTTGGCTCAGTGTGAGTCCGTTTTGATTAAGTATGAGTTAGAGTGGCTCACGCTGAAATTTAAAATTTTAACGCTTTAAATTATTTTAGATTGCCAAAGGTCCCCTTGGCACCAAAATTTTCGATAAAGTTTTCTTGATAATTTTCTTGTTGGAAGTCCGTAAAGTTGTCATGGCTCATTATTTGCACGCACGGGTAGACTTAAACTCACCATAAATAAAAAAACGTAGAAGAACAACTAAGGGAATTTGCAAAGCGAATGAATAAGGCTCGTGCAACGAAAAATGACAACGCATCGCCACGACACAGAACGCACTGCAATCATTGA
>JASANE010000873.1:0-46814 GCA_030248225.1 Trileptium ribeirensis
GGATATGTTCAAAAATCCCTTGGCGGTTCTGTCTATTTCGATTAACTAGATTCCCTTATATAATGCCTAGAATACCATAAAATGCTATATGAAACTCGGTTGACAACTTATTTTACGGAAGAGTCAATTTAAACTTAACTGATACATGTTAATCTAGATCCTGTGATTTATAATATTTTATGGGCAATGCGGGAGTTTTTTTATTTTAGGATGTATTTGAGATTGAAGCTTGTATCATAAGTCATCAGTTAACAGAAATTTCCCCGATAAAAATAGAAACATACTACTTAAATCAAGTGCTTTTTTTAACGAAACTCTTATTTTAAAAATGATATATTTTTATTAAAAATCAAATTAAAATTTTAACTATTAAGAGACTTTAATTACAAAAATACATATATTTACAGTTTACTGTGAGTGGGAAACCAGATAAATAACGAATATATGTCTAATACGAGGAAAATTTATAAAGTTGTAATACATTTGTGTAAGTACAAGTGGTTGTTATATGTGTAATGTGCCTCTAATTTTGGGAACAACGTTTGCCAAAACTGATCTTGGTAACACAACCGAAATATTAGGAAAATTACAAAATGTCAAAAAATATTTTCAATTTTTTCCTTCAAACGTGCCCAAAAGAAGAATTATAGCATTGTGTAAAAACGTTTGAATGTGCTATAAAATTCTAGAACTCAAACTGGCCTTTAAATTACAGTTTAAAATTGCACGATCGACTCCATTCTTATAAGATGCACCAATGTCGTATTTATATGTAAAAATGTTGATGTATTCATGTATGTAACTTTTATTGTTTGAGTATAACTGTGTCGCTGAATGTCGGACCATCAACAAACAATTCGCATATTCAGAGATTTATCCTCCGAATAGTCTGTACGATGCTTTTTATCTTTGGCGTGGCACGCTGTTACATTGCGCGACGTATGGGAACAATATATACGCATATTGCAGGACGAAACGCTAAACGCAGTAGCGGGTGTAATTTCAGTCAAACCGTATGGTGTAGAGGTTTTTTGGTTGAATTAAATGGTTGTTTTGGTATGAATGATATTCGGTAAATGGCAATGCATGGTATCACCGTGGGTGCGTGGGGTGTGGCCTGGGTATAGCTATACGGTTGATGTAAACTTTTACAAGGAACGATTTGGTGTGATTTCGGATTGGTATGGTGCAGTATGATGGTGGTGGTGGTTAATAGTGAGGTGGTCGGTTGGTTTCAACTTGATAAACTACAGACAATGCTCAAAAAAGACTACTCCGTTAATAGAAGATGATGACTGTTATAAAAAAATTGTTGGATAATGAATGACTGGTCTGATGGATTGATTCGTTGATCGTATTTTGAGTGAATGGATTGATATGATTGATTGACGATTGATTGGTGTATTGAATATGGTTAATGTTTTTCTATGCAAATTAGGTGATAGCGCAAAAGTTTAGGAAATTTGAGGACAAATTTTTATGCAGCAGAGGGGATAATGTAACGTGGTTTGCCTTACCATGTTTAAATTAAAATGATTTTTATCCATGTCCATGAATTTCTATTTTTGGGAGTCCAAACCTAGCCCTAGAGAAATATGGTCCGTGCGCAACATTACTATGGGGACATTTAGCTGGTTCATTATTATGTTTGTTGTTTATCATCTGTATCAAGCATTTACTGTATATTATGTACTTGAGATTGTTGATTATGAATGCATATACAAAATTATATGTATTGTATATGTTTATCTCTATAAGATGTGTGTATACATAATATGTTTATGAATTCGTTATATGTCGGAACGTAGTGTATGTATGCAGTATTATTTCTTGTGTGTTTAGGTTTCTTTGTGCACTTAATGTAATTCGCTTGTGTGTTGAAAATTTTGTACAGGTTGCAGGAGCATTTTGAAGACTTAGCTAAGTGTAGGAGAGTTTCTAAAGGGAGCACTAGAAACAAAAGACTTTATGAGCGCCTAATGCATAGAATTTAAATATATCGGATTTGAGTATAAGGGTTGGGTGCCTTAAGCATTAGGTCTACATTAGCGGATATGTGTATGTGTATCTGCTGGATTTTCGGATAAAATCTTAAATTTTGTTTATACTTAAGAATTCGGGGAAATTCACAAAAACTCATTCTCTAACGACAAAAACTCACTTACGTTTAAGAGAGAATCTTACGGGAGTGAAACCAGAGTAAAACTTGGAAAACTTATTATGTAATTTCGATCACTTAGAGAAATCAATAGAGAGAAAATTGGGAGTAGACTTATAGCTCGGGTATTTAAGCGGTTGCGCAGTAAGATCAGGGCCTCAGTCGGCCTCAGAAGCTGTGCAACCAAGGTGAGTACAGTTCAGCCGTTTATTTGTTTAAACGTTTGTGTAAAAATTGTTGTAGTGTGGAAATAAACTGTCTTCATTATAAGTGCTACACATTAAGGCCTTCGGAGTAAGCTCACAAAATAATATATCCCTTGGTGCTCGCATCGTCGTAGTTGTGTGTAGTCTACGGTGGGACTAAACACCCCTAGGACCACGTAGGCTACACTTCTTACTTTAAAATGTCAGCCAAGGTTACTTTCCTATAGCCGAACTTGTTTTGCATTATCTTAAGTGCTTTAATGTTAGTAAAATTAAATCATTTCTAGAATTGGGTTGACACGTGTAACACACGTGTCTCATTTTCATAAAAAAATTAAGGGTGTTCAGCTATTTTTAGTATACAAAAGTGGAGATCAGTAGCAAATGATTTATATTTGTCATTATCAAATTCGTACATGGCACAGTAATAACTTCAGTTACATAAATCTAAATTTAGTATCCCTATGCTTAGCCTTCAGTGTATGGCGTATTTAGCAATCAGTGCAGTACATATTTACTCGGTATCAATCATCAATCATTTAGGTATGACTACCAAAATCAGTTACGACAAAGAAATCGTTGGAATTGCTAACATTTCAGAGGCTTATATAATGGCCGAAACTCAAGCATCTTTATGCTAGATGCCTTAGTGTATTGCAACAAACGACACGAATTCGTGGCACCTTATTTAAGCTTTTCAGCTAAAATGTTTTGTCAGGAATCTTACTTGCAATAACACTTGCAGCAAGTTTATCACTATTTGACTGCACACAAATCATCATATGACTAGTGCGCGAGTAAACTTAAGATGCGCCCATCGACTATCCTATTTTGTAAAAGCCGATAGCGAAGCGCAAACCATTGTTACGGAACAAATGTGGAAATTTCATCGACTTTTCGATAACAGAAAATTGGCAAAATCAGAAACAAGCACCTAAAATTACAGTTTGTGTTCGAACAGAATTTTGACGATTTTGAATGTGCAGTGAAAACTGTTATCGAACGCCTATCAGCTTCTGATTCGTATTTGTCTGTGTTCGCGAACAAATTTAACGCAAAACTGACGTCACAAATCAATCGTTCATGTTGTTTACCTTACAGTGTTCGCGAACAAATTCAGCGAACCCAAATCCGGTAGATTTTCGTTCGCAAAAAATTCGGTAATTTTCCTTGAATTTTCGCGAACACAAATTTACCGGATTACTATCACAGAGCTTTGTGTTCGCGAACAGTTTTGCGCCGCATTATGGTTTACCAAAAAACGTTCAGTAACAGATTTTTAAGTGAAATAGCAAAATAGGATTATTGATGGGCGTGGGTTAAGTTTACTCTCGCATAGGGCATATATGCTGACGCTCCGAGATCTCAAGGGGGTAGCTGGGGTTAGCGGGAGGGAGGTAGTCTCAGGGATAGCGGCCCTAGGGGTACACGCTGTCAGTGGGTGTGCTGATAAACGTTCGGCTCCGCCCTCTCAGACTCATTTTCCATCTTCACCCCACTATTTGCCTAATATTGGTTTTCGAGGGGCAAAAAGGTGAGGAGCCTTGGGGAATAAGATGGTACCCTGAGCGGAACGGGCGCTGGCCAAAATATTGTGGGTAGCCCCCTGAACCTCTGATTAGGCATGTATAACCTAGAGTATAAGCAGTTCGCTCGTAACAGGCATTGAACACTATCTACCTTCTCACGTTATTTAAAAATAACTGCTTGCGTTTATACACGAATGACAAAACCATTTTCAATAATCTGCCTCTTACATTCAATAGCATCTTTATTCCTGCAGAAAACCAAAGCTTAAACTGCATACCTCCGCCTAAGTGCAATCATAATTGCCCCTAGTTATTATCTAATAGTGTTTTAAGGTATTTACCCACTTAATTGTTACATGTAATGACACGAAATATCTGTATTTGACGAATACATTACACGAGGATAATGTCTGGTTAGGTAACATTAGATATTTTGTAGAAGCAAAGCAACAATAACCCACATTGCAAGTTGCAATACTTTCTCGAAACTCATGTGTTCAGTTTTTGGTTACGTTTTACCAGCTTTACCTTGCAAAAATTACCTTTCAAATCCGAATACCTTAACCATACATGTTGAAGTTACCGAGGGTGCGGCCTTTGTCAACTTAAGGGGCCGGACGTTATAACTTTAGAAAAAAGAACAGTGTAGAGCGGGGGTTCGGGGGCGGCAGCCCCCGACTTAGGCTTAGGCATTAGTACATGGCTCATATAGGAAGCTTAGCTTAAGCTAAGGCTACGGATTAGGTTAGTATATCGAGAACGGCATGGCACGTCGTATACTTCGGCCCCTAATGTTGACATGTGCCGTTGTCTGGAACAGCAGTTCTTGAAAGAAATTTCTTTAACCCTATATCAGTATACTAGAATTATTGTTTACACTGTAAAGAATTTGGTTGCTAGGACTATTGCAAGCTCATAATGGAGCATTTTAATAGAAGGTAACGCGAGTTTCATTAATTCACTCACTATACCCATACCGTTTAATCATTACAGTTACAAATATTAGGCAGCGCTTGCTAAATCGCCGTCGCGCTTGGGCTGCAATACTTTCACCAGAGAATAATCTCATGCAAAATCACTCCTCAAGTTTAAATTGAAGTAATCTAAGGTTTACATCTAACGTTTCGATTGTTGGTATCAGTTGATTATATCTATGTCGCTCCGATAATTCTAAATGTATTGTTACAAAAAATAGTTTCATATAAAGTGGCAAGTATATTTCCACATAATATCGAGGATGTGCTGATATAAATCTGATATTTTTGAGAAAATTCAATCCACAAGTTTGTCGAAGATTTTCAGGATGGTCGAAGGAAACATTAACTTTTATCTCTCAGTCGTCGAAGCATTGATTCAATGTTCATTGGCATATATTGTGACTTTCCAGCTAAACAACAGAGGCAGATACACATCGCTCAAACACGGACCAGGTTGGCATTATTACTTTTTTGTAGATGTTGCAACCTCGGACAAGCTTGATTTCACGCTTAAAGATATTGTCTTGAAATAGCTCTATTTATTCTCGCTGAATAAAAGAAGACTTGACCGGGCAAGACGCAGATAAATCTTCAACTTCTACGGGATTTCATCAAATTTAAATCCACGTTTTGTAAGAACGTCCGCAAGATTAGTTAATAACATCTTTATGGACACAGCATCGCCGTCATTCATTGGGATATTGATAAACTGAAATCGATTCCCGTTTTCATCAAGTTTATCTACTGGTTCCGGCTCGGATTCGGGTACAATGCTGCATTTAAGACTTGCTTTGTGTAAAATTATTGCTGCATAATATTTATGATGTGAAGCTTTGTCGACGAGTGAGTACTGTGCAATACCTTCGTCATAAACTACTATCGATGCATCGAATTCGTATTCTTCGCGCCAGTTTCGGACGAGATCGACAAGAATGGCTGCGTCTACTTCAGGATCGACTGGACGAAGAAGTCGGGTCGAAATATCTTTAGTTCGAGCTAAAATTAAGTAATCATGTATAAAAAGCTAGATTATTATAAAGGCTTAGCAAAAGAACAAAAAAACAATATATGTGATCTCAGGGCCATTGTAATGGTGAGAGACCACGGACGCCTGCTCGCCTCTCTACATTTTGGTTGCGGTGACCTGTCCATACAACGCGCCGTCATAGATTTCCGTTGTATCATCCCATAATTGTAAACACATCAATGCCACCGGGTAATCTCCATCAATCCTAGGAACTGCCGAAATAATGTTCTAAAATGGACTCACATTGTCTAAAAGATATATGAGCTTTGTCATGCTAATTTATATCTGTAAAGGAACAAGCTTTTAAGCATGGCAATAACCTTAGTTCAAACATTTTAGTATAATTTTTCCTGTCAATCGGCTTTACGTAACTTGCTTATTAGAGTTGTAACAAAATAAAGGCGTACGTCGAAATGCGCTGTGCTACTTTGACCGAAAGTAATATATATAGTCATAATTCATACACTGTGTGATGCAATAAATAGTATAGCTTATATTATAGAGTGAAATATATTTATGTGTTGTTTTAATCGATAGAAGATTTGCTACACCCGCTAGGTTTCTCAAACCCTTTAGAGATATCTACTACCTATTTTAGTTAAAAACTGGCCTAGTAATCTATTCTGTTATATGTTGTTAAAGCATTGAAGTTTTAATTTTGCATTGTGATCATTTTATGGGCATCTTATTCAATTTAGTATCTATAACAATGTATTTATGATTCTCAAGTGGCTCCACTACAACATTGTCAGAGCAGATCACGTTTCAGTTCCGGAACTACAAGATCTAAGATTTTTTCCAGAAATGAATGTCTGATTATCATTTTCGATAAACACAGCGGCAAAGTATGGTCAGTATCATATTATACACTGCATCAGGTATGTTCTGTTTCTAGCAGCTAAGCAACTGCGAAATGAATATTTTCAAAAAAATACGACGGCAAAAACTAACATTCTTATTAATAAAAACTCGACCTAAAAAGATGAAATATTTTGTGGATGACATGACTTCAAAACCACGGCAGGTTATGATCCAGCACGGTTATGCGAAATATTAAACACAACCGTTTTACGCGATATGAGTACAATAACACAAAAATTCGCGTTGAATTGTGTGCCTACAAAGTAAGCTTAGACTTAGAGTTAAGTTTTCGCAAGGCTTAACATTAGGCTTTGGTGGATTGATGGTTGCATTAGGCTGGAAGAGACAAAAGCCTACACGATCACCCTAGTCGGTGAACTTGACAAGATACGGTTGGGTCAAAACTCAGTATGACCTAAATAAACTCCAAAATGTGTCATGTTCAAACTAAAAGTGTGCTAATTTGCTATAATTATCTATTTTAAAGTTATGATTTCATGGCTTTGGCTCATTGGTGTTTGGCAGAGGGGAAGACAAATCGGCTTATGTTTTGCACCGCGAACGATTGTAATAGTGGTGTGGACACAGATACTAATCTAAATCCTTCCACAGGCTTATATAAACATTCATATTTTAGATTAAAATCATAGTAATTCTTATTTTACCTCCTGTAACTTCCGCATGGCAAAGACACAGGAAATCAGGGTCAATTGGTTTCATGGGGTAGATGGGATACGACGTGCATGGTCTTAGAGAGGCTTATGGAGTCCGACATTTAGGGTGTAGGGGTCTTTCCCATTATCCCCCAGCCCGAATTTGGTCATTTTTGAAGATACACAGCTGATTTTGGTACCAATCGATTCAGCCCGATGAGGCCGTTCAGAAAATACTCACATTACCTATATATCTGAAAAACATTTTTTCGATTTTTTGAAGCCCCCCTTGGGAACCCAAAAATTTTTTGCTTCGGAATATTTTAATGTTTGGTACCATTTTACTCAGCTTGATGTCCTAAATCTATTGATGTATGGTATATTGAAATCTACGCCACCGTTAGAAAGTTATGAGGGCCCAAGTAACCGAGGTACGTTAACGTTATGAAAATGAACAGCTTAGAGCGGGGGTTCGGAGGGAGGCAACCCCTCGACTTAGGCTTACGCTTAGTGTATGTCTAATATAAGGACCTTAGCTTAGGATAAGACCAAGGCTTAGGCTTAGTATAGCGAGAACGGCATGGCTTGGATTTTATTATCGCCCCTCAGGATTACTTGGGCCCTCATAACTTTCTAACGGTGGCGTAGATTTCAATATACCAATATATTTATCTTATCAAGCCGAATCGAGTGGTACCAACCATGACCATATTGCGAAGAACAAAATTTTTTGGGTTTTCCATTGAAACCTCAAAAAATGGAAAAAATGTGTCAGGGACATGGGTAAAATGAGTATTTTCTGAACAACCTCATCAAGCTGAAGCGACTGGTACCAAAATCTTCAAAATTGACCAACTTCGTGCTGGGTATAATGGAAAAGAACCGGGTGTAGTCCCTATCATCCGATGGACACCAGTACTTAGGGCCGATTTCTATCAGTGATCAGTAAATATAGCTTTTTCGGCAGAACAGGGTCCACCTAGTATAATAAAGCCCAGACTAACAGTGCATATTGTTAATTCGATAACATATAAAGTTAGGCTCTTCATAAATACATGGACCATTTTATTTTTGTCAAATGTAGTTGCAGGCAATTTTTCAGAGAACTTAGCACTCAGAAAACAGTGTAAACTCAACAATACCAGTGATGTATAAAGTTGAAGAAATTGGGATATACACATGGATTAACGTTTTATACTTTACCAAATACGAGATTACAGCTAATATTTATGCGGCTTTTAGATTAAAAAGGATCCAGCATGTTGTTGTTTTAAGTACTGCTTGCTAATTGTTTGCACAAAGCCGTCCAACGGTATACAGTACATGCCTCTGCGTGAGCCAAATTAGAAGCCCTGAAGTGTACTATCATCTATTTGGCGCCGAAGGCGCGCGGAAAATTTAAGCCACAGTTCCCAAAAATTGAGGTAAAATTGACCAAATCATATGGGAAAATAAGAAACAATATCGAAAATGGCCAAAAATTGGGAAAGTTTTAGGAACAGTGGGAAAAATTTTGTGTTCCTAAAAATTTAATTAATTTACGCCCTGGCGCCTAGCCCCCCCTCCCCAAATACTTCCCGAGCCGGCCATCTACCTCAACTCCCCGTAAGCCGACGGACTTTCGGCGTTCAAGGCTATATAATAATACATATGGTGTAGAGACACAACCAACCGCGCAGTACCAACCTATTGCAACATACTGACAGTATCTAGAGTAACATCGACAACCATATTACACAGAAAGTGCAAATTATAATATAGCGTAGCCGACACTATTTTCAGAAGTTCATGCTCTGGTCTACACCAACCACCGCGTAGTTCCGCTACCCATTTCATCTTAAAATATCATCAGAAATACTAGGATATCGAAGGCACTATGCAATGGACAACGGCAGAACCACTAAAAGTGCCTCTAAACGTTCCACCTGCTGAGTTCATTGTAACTTAACTAAAATTGATATAATTGTCTGCAAGGCCTAAAGACAATCTCATTCCTTTGTGCAACCATTTCGAGCTCTCAGTTTCCATGTATAGGTAATATATAGTAAAAGATTCATATTATATAGTTTACAGTATTATGAGGTGTCCAATATCTGCCGGCGCAAGGGGTAAATGGTCTCGCAGGGAGGGAGGAGTGGTACGCAAGCGGGGTGTTAAAAAGTTTCCCAAGCTCGCTATTCGAACTCGAGGTCTTTCGCCCACTACTTGAACCAGAATCCCCTTGGCTGGTACTTGGCGCTCCTGTGCTACTACTTGCCGTTTCTTGTCCTGCCCTACCGACCCGCTAGAGGTAGTATTGCTCTTGAGTATTTTGGCTTTTCCTTTCGGTGCCGGTTTCCTTATCTTCTGCCTCTCCAGTATCATTCTCTTCATCTTCCTCGTCTTCATAGGCAGCGTGTGAGGTTCCACTAGTTTGTAATGGTGACTGGTCAACTGAAACTAGCTTTATTCGTTTTGCTTCGCGGTACATCTGAGCGTAAAATTGCGTCTGCCTTCCTGGTAAGTTGGCAAGGCACTTGTAACGCCTACTGGTTCATAAAGAACTTCGCCAGTGTGGGTCACTATTTCCATTATTGCCCTAAACCGTGAAGCCATAATATGTTCAACAGGTTTACACTGAAACAGTTGATGATCTTGAGCAGTGAGCATGCTGGCATAGCGTATATCTCGCGACGTATATTGTCCTGGTACTACTATCCCACATGTGGCTTCTCACAGGGCTGACAATAATATCAAATCATCATGATGGAAATGATATCATTCTACTATCCCGTCACTAACTGTTTGTTTACCAAATGGAACCTCCTGGCCAGTCTCTGCTATTCTTTCCAGCGCGGGTACTGGCACCATGTGTTATCTGTATTTCACTTCCTTTTCACGACACCGGGCTCTGATATATAGTATAATATTTCTGTGCACATAATCTGCTCTTCAGTTATTGGTGGTCTGTGAGTTCAATTTCTCTATCTGGATCAGTCAACGGAATTTGACATGTATTACATGTGTAATAACGGAACGCAGCTGCATGGCGCAACTTCCTAACACCATGTCCATACGACCCCGGCTATCATAACCTCGACGGTGGACCCAAAAACTCGCTGTTTTGTTAATTTAGTGACTTCTCTTGGTCAGACCCAAGAAGCTATGGAAGTTAGCAGGCCGCAGGCGCGCTTCACGAGGTGTGTTCGGACCCCGCCCGTTTGGTTGCGCACGCGTCTAGCTTATGGTATGATCGCTGAGGTCCCCCAGGGAGGCTGACACTGACACATGCTCACAGGCCATAGTGACATGCCAATATTCCCTATTTCGATCTCACTTGAAAATTGTTTGGATCTCTCGCTCAATTGGATGTGAGCATGATAGATACCAAATGAATTGAGTTGTGGTGCACGCCTAGGTAAAATTTGCCTCGGCTTTCGCCATTTAAGGCCAGAATTCACTCACCAGAGAGGTTTGACCAATGTGACCTCCACAGGGCTCCGACGGTTCCCTGAAAGTTTATAGTCGGATCCGTGGCCTTAATTTTGTCGTTGTTCAGGAATAGATTGTTTAGTGATACTATTGTAGACTGAGTGAATAAATTTTGTAACGGTTAGTAGTGATTGTGTTGTACGAGCGTGATAAATTGAACAATTTTGGTGGACCTTGCTCTCGCTTCTATCTTTGACTGTTTCCTTCGATGAACATGCAAAAGGCAAACGACACGCGTCGAGGCTTGACTCCTACAATCCTCGGCGGGGGATGCTGGTCTATGGACAGGACAAAACACGTAAAACATATAACCGCTGCCAGAAACGAACACTAGACAACCCGATTCGATTTTCTGTAGAGTTTATTAGAAAGTATTTACAGTTACGGCATAGTGACAGACAGTATGACGGAGACGTTTTACAGGGTAATTATTAAAACTTTACACGATGATACAGACAGAACGAATACGCATAGCAAAATGACACGTCCCAGTTTTAGTATAGCGTGTTGGCCTCGCAGTGGTTATAAAAATGGCTCGGTTGAGCCTTAGTACAGCTTTCCAGGGCCCAGTGTAAATCGGAGAAAATTAACGGAGTACGACGCAGTGATAGGAAATAGGGACTATTGCTCGCTCTGAACGCAGCGATGTGGGACGGACAAGGTGCATGCCAAAATAAGGACAACGACAATGACATAAATAGTATGTATATAAGTAATAGTATAACTCAATGTATGGTACAACGTATGATAATAAATAGTAGGATCCGTCAAATTTCTGCGCCTGAAAGTGCGCTTGCCTAATGGTTCCTTGTTCTTACGTGCTTCCTTTAATACTCGACCAGTAATGCATGAACTATCACTCCCTAGCAGGTTTCCCGGTTGCCCGACGGCTATATAGCTGATACGGTGGGCACGGTTGGGTACACCCGATTTCAAATACGAGTAGTAAACAACAGTTACTGTTAGTATCCTTATGTGATTGACAAATCGTATGTTTGCACGGTGTAGTTAATCCCTGAGTGCCTTAGGACAGAACATGCATCTCGAGCAACAGATTCTACAATGGTGCAATCCGGCACATTAAAGAATGTGGTTTCTGCTAGCGAGTAAGTGAAGCCTACCGAAGCGTAAGCTTAGACCAATGCGACAATCAAAACGATGAGGGTTGCACCATTCCATACTCCGTACCTTCCATTGAACGTAAATTTGTTACTATAAGAGCTGCTCATTCCGACATGAGGGATCCAATAGTACTTTCGCTCTCGGGGACGAGTAGGTCCTGCCTTTGGGTCGGTGTTGAGCTGACCTTAGGCTGCGAATGCTCTCAGTCACAAGAGATTTGCTCGAACCTGTTCTACCGAGTAGTAGCACACGAGTGAATATACAAAGAATGATCACGGGGCAGTAGTAAACCCTTATACCGTCAACACGATAGTTTAGTGAAACTAGTAAATTTTCGGTCTCTTTACAGCGTTCAGCACTACTCGGTTGCTGACCACCGTATTCGATAACAGATCGTTTTGCAATTTCTGGACGGTTGGAGCATGTCTCCGACCTGTGAAACTTAAGACTACCGTGCCCACAACTTTTGGTGGTATGGGATCCTGTGAGTTTAATATTTAGATCAAATATTACGTGATTGGACATCACTCGACCTTGAACCGCTTCTGAGTGTTAACATTCGCTTTCGCTAATTATTTCATGTCATGTAGCCATTTTGACCGGTCGGGGCAACGTCCCCTGCCTATGAATTTTAAGAGAAAATTTGACCACTATCCTACATTAAATAGCATCTTAGGGGAATTTGATTGTATGTCATTTGGTCAATGTCAAAAGTTTGCTGTATTGCTAGCGTTCTCTTCGTCCGGTATCCGGAAGTCTAGGAGGTGGCCGTTAGGGATGAAAAGATTTTCCCTTACTTAGTGATATGGATGATGAGGACCCAAAAAAGTCCAACAGGAACCTGGTCATTTCCCTAGAGGGGTTTCGATCCTATCTGACCAAGTTCAAATTTCAGTAAAGTATATATGTATTAACCACTCGACTATCCTGTTGGTTGCTGACTGTAAAGTGGTTATATACACAATCGACATAACTACGAACAGGTGACCGGTAATAGGGGCCAAATATCTTGGGGTTATCCGGTCGGGGGATCTTTGAGGGTTCGTCGGAATTGGCTGATTGCGAACGTCGATGGATCAACCGTGGTCAATTCGATACTTCAATCTCGCGATTCTTAGATAATTTCTCAAGGATACTCTGGTATCTCGGGGACGTGTTGATCGCCTAGCATAATGCCTCGCGGCGAGGGCTGATCCATTGAACCACAAACATGGGTAATTCTACTCTAACTTTCCCTTGACCCTTTTTAGTTCGGGTCGATGTCCTGGGATGTTTGGGGACGTTCTTAGGGGACTAGAGCATTTCTTTGCTTACACTATATCTTTTCCATTGTTTATGAACTAAACGAAACGGGGGCAATTTAATATTGCTATCGCGTGTATCAGATTTATGAGTAAAAGTGCGACTGGGGGTTCGTACCACGGTACACGAAGGGTTGACTCGCGACACTCGCGTGAACCTGTATCGTGGTGCGTTCATTTACTCGGAGCGACAAATTTCACGCTGCTGGATAGTTATGAGCTTTCGAAGCTCGGGTAAGAGGCTGGTGCCATCTCCCCTTTTTACATCGTTCTGATTCGTGCGGAGTCTTGGATAAATTTTAAATGGGGGTGATTATTTTGGGCTCAATATCTGGCGACTGGTTCCGATCGTTTTGCTATGGGGCGGATAAGACGGAATAAGTCGGCTTTCATCGCTTGGACGAAGACGGGGGTACAAGGTCCTACTTAAGTTTTGTATGGACTTTTGAATCATGAAAGCATTCGTTTTCCCGGCCGTCGAGCCGATGGACAGAACGTACTAACGACTGAAGCCTATGAAGTTTCGTTAGGGGAACTAAAGTTTAGCAATTTCTAAACCGATCCTATTTCCGATGTTAATAAGTTGTTCCTATTGGCCTAGGTTACCACCGCAGCGTGCAGTGCATAACCCAAGTAAGTTTAAGACTGAATCCGAGAGTAACCTAGTTTTATTAATAAAGAATTCCTAGGCCCATGGGGGAGAATTATTTAAACAATGCGTGACTTCCAATTTTTGTGCGGCTGGGAGTGTTCCCAATCGATTACCTAACCTATTGCTACGGAAGTCCGAATGTTCATATGGGGAACATGTAATAAGTGACCAGTACTCAATGAGAGTAATGACTCAGGTAAGCTTAAGATTTTGCGGTGCGCTTATCTGAGCGTGGTATTTGAAGAGGCTTAGTGGTCAACGACGGTTCCACTTAAACGACGTCACCACTTTTTGTACGGCCTGGAGTTGTCACGAGGCCAGTTTATTCCATGCAGTCTTAATTGGTAGTAGTGACCATTATCCTAGAAATCCTTAACTTCGGCAGAATAGATATTTCGGGGGAACATGACCTACCACAAGGGGCACTGTCCTTAAGATAGTTTACGTTCACTTTTCGCCGTGCATTTTTGAATGACCTGGGCAGATACCCAGGCTAATCCACGTGGAATATGACGATGGTCGGGAGTGGTTTCATGAGACTGTGAAAACACGGACTATCGTGACGTTGATATTTTACTAGGCATTTAAAAGCTTGGGGGGGGGGCGTGAGTGATACGTTTAAGCAGCATTTCACATCATCAATGCTACTTTTAGTTAGCCTGGGAGCGCTCCCGGGCTAGTCATCGAGCAAGGCGGAATGCCCAGGGGCATTATCTAATTTCTCTAATTTCCTTATAGAGAATTTTGTAAAGAGGAAGTCAACTCCAGTATAGTTACTGAAGGGGCTAGTTATTTTGAGCTAACTTTGCCTATGGATTTTCCGACGGTCCCGTTAAAGGGACTGACGTGAAGCGAGGAGCACATTATAAAGGTCATGTACCCTTCCGTCCAAAACCTAAGGAGAACATTTCTCCATTTATAATTAAATCGGCCATGCAGGCCTCTAGTAGCGCTAAAAATAGTAGGTAAAAAATAGAGAATTTAGGTGCATATTTAGAATTGCTGTGTTCCGGCGGATGAAAGTGGTTTAATGATTCCGGTTCGTTAGGTGCCTAGAGCAATTATGGGACTATAAATCGAACGACGGTGGCAGATACCGTACCGAGTATGACCTACTGAGAAAGGCCTAAAATCGGCACACATTTCATGCTCTAAGGGTTAGGGCGATTTGCACTGAATTTGGGAATGCTTTTCCGAATTGATGCTACTATTTTCCTTAAATTAATTACGGCGGGAGATAGTTCGTTTACGGGAGTATCCAAAAATCCCGGAGGAGAATTTCTCCGAAGGGGGAGGGTTTAATAATAAATGCTCAAGTTCGGGCCAAAATGACATATAGTTATCAGGGGCAAATTTCGGTTAAATTTGGGCCGCTCCAAATTTACCGGTTTGAGGTTCCGGTAGACTTTATGAGTTTTGGTGGTAGTTCAGCTCTAGAGCTATGGTAAAATGTAAGGGCGGTATTTGCACTACCTTTGGATCGGGCGTTGGTGAGCTCCAAAAATTATCCAAAAATTACATGTTTTGGTTGGTGGCAACTTTTGTTGACTTTGTTTGGATGCGCAGAGGTTAATTTTGACGGGTGGAGGTTTCTGATGAACTTTTCGGTTAGACCTACTCCTAGGCAATACTTTGAGGCCATAGGGACGTTTGCTCTACTATCGCATCCATCGGGGGCACCTTCTAAATAAGATCCAAAGTAGTATTTTCACTCTGGCTCGAGTTAATTTCAACAACTCCTGTATTTCCTACCTATGAATTTCAACATATTTTAACATATTTTCTTATTCCCATTTTCCCCTTCTACGTCTCCTATTCTTAACCCCAAATTTTCATGTGTCGCCCTTTAACTGTAACGCATTGCAATTTCCACTGCCTTGCGTCGATTCGAAGGATGGTAATTTTGACATTTCCATCGCTCATTCGAGATATTTTTTCAACGAGGAGACTCTGTCATCGTGCAACAAAATCCCATGATGACAGAGAGAGGAGAGAAATCTGAATGCAAACCTGGAATATATATTCAAATGTGAATCGGAATCTGAACCCCGAATATATCTGAATCTGAACCCCAACTACATATACGACCTAACGGGTCAGTGATCAAGTTGCTCTGAAAAAAACTTGGGGGTTTTGCTCCCGTCGGGTCTGAGGAAAAACTTTTCTCAGATCCGAGCCAATTTCGAAGGGTGGGGCGCGTGCTAAAATTTAAGCTTAGTCCCAAATTTCGACCCTAATTAATCCCAGTCATTATTTTAGATAATGTCTAACCCCAACTGCTTAAAAACGGTTTACAACGTTAATGTAATTTCTGGTTGGTTACTTGTCAGTCCATGATTATTTAGGAGGACAATCCTGATCGTCTTCGCGATTTGCTAATACTGCCTTAGTTGATCGGATAGGTCGTATGAAGTCAATAGTAAGGTGTTTTCCCGGCTTGGAAGAGACGCACGGGATTACGTTAACCGGTGGGTCCGATGAATTTATACAGTCCTAGTGAAGTTTGAAATCTTAGGCAAATTTCAGTATGTACAGTCTGACAAATCACCAGACAACAAGCAAACAATCAGAACCTTGATCTGCATTTAGTGTGACTGGGTATACAGATAGCAGACAAAAACTGTATTGCCATTTCAAGGGCCTTTGGTAAAATGTTATCCTTCATGTCCAAATGCATCCATGGTCCGAAGAAGAAGGAGGAGCAGAATTACTATAAAACTTAGCACCGCCTTGATGGCTTTATTTTCGTCAGACACGTGATGCCGGAACCGCGAGGTTTGCGCTGACCTTGGGTGCATTTAGAGGTCGCGATATTTGATCGCGCTCGCTGTTAAATTCAGAAATCTTCATAAAACGATGTATAAATATAAGTTACTGCATGATCCTGATGTGTTTTAAGGTAAGGGCATCGTGAGTTAGCTATTCTCTGGTCGGTATTATTGTCAAGTGGTGAACCACAAGCGAATTTATCCTAAGGACGCTGATCTACACCAAAACTTCGAGTTGGAGCTAAATATGCACATACAAGAATTAAAATTAGCATGTATAAATTCGGCCATGTATTGCATCAAATAACGGTTATCATACAAAAATACAGCACGACGAAAGCAGGGTAGACATTCAGCAAAACATCCGATCCGGAAGCATTTCAAATTAAATCCCAATGCGAATCGCTCAAACGTAGTCAGCCTTAAAATTTTGTGTTTACGCCCTGGCCGAGGGTCCTGGTTCGGCTGGAGCGCCGAGCTTTAATATCCCAAATTTTGTTAACTCGCCTAACGGTAAATTTTAGTTCACCCACCCGGGGTAGAGGAGCCGCAGAGGCCCTGCCCCCTACCGAGAAACGTGATTTGTTCGGCCCCGATCGCGGTCCGGGCACCGAATATTCTATTAATGCTGGCAAACTTTGCACTTATTTCATGTCCCAATCAGTGCTATAGCAAATTTTGCAAGTAATATCCGTTTCCTATCAAATTTGTGACCGTGATCAGCTCAGGGAAAAATTCTCTGACATCCTAACTCAGCTCAATAAGCTTGAAAATTTGGATCTGTGACATCCAAAAGCTGGTTTTATGTTCTGCCTATGATCACGGGGAACCAGTGAGACTTCGACCAAAATTTGCCTAACTACGATTCGTGTAAAAATCCCGATCGGACGCTTGTTGTTCCAGGACATAAATGGCGTAGCAGTTCTTGAACGAAAAGAGAATGCCTTAGTGCGAACGGATCAGTCAACTCGTGGGATACGTTATTGCTACATTCAAACTCGAAGGTTTTAAGGCGATTTCCTAATTGTCAAGCTCGGGGAAATTAAACCCCCTTTTCTTCATCCTAGCTCCCCCACCCATACTTACACTGTAGTTCCCAGCGGGAACCACCAGCTACTAACCGTTTACGTGGCACTGGAGGCCAACGTGGATTCCTCGGCGCATCCGTCGACCATCGATTTCTCGCGAAAAAGAAGCAAAAACAACACAGTTGTAAACTAGCGCGGCGGAGCCAGTCAGTAGAGTCGACCAAACTCCGTGACGACGAAGTCAGGCTGATTCGAAGAGATCGGACCTCGAAATTTTCGCCTATATATTAAGATAGCGATTTTGTCGCTATCTCATCCCGGTTTTTTGTCAGCCGCCCCTAATATTTAAATTTTATTTCCGATCGCCAATCGGAAAAGTTTGAAAATCGAGGCGTTTTGAGTTCACAGTAAACCAAAGTCCCGTTAAGGTGAGCGGGACAACAAAAAGATCTGCACCTGCAGATCTGGGTCGAAGTTGAAACTTTTGGTCCAAATTTTCCTTTATTCGGCGTTCGCTAATCTATATTTGTTGACGTCTGGCGAAACGTCAACACGTTGACGTTTGTTCTCACGTCAAAACAAAATACTTGAAATACCAAAGCGAAATTATTGATAAAATTACTATTAAAATTAGGGTTAAATAATACTAAATAATTGTAAACGTTAAGTAATCCGAAAACGTCTTTGTCCATCAGAACTCGATCGTGATCTTCGACCCATATTCGTCTACGAATCCTTATCGTCACTATACCCTCGCGTGCGAACATTGCACGTTTACATATTAGTCTGGCGGATGTTTTTATTTTCAGTTATCGCGAGTCCGAAAAGGATGCCGACTTTAAAGATGCATAACAGGGGGACGCGCTACAGGACGGGGCCGTCCTCGATACCAAGGACGGGGCACCCACTGTGGAACCACCTGCCTTAGGGGCACCCCGATTGGTATCCACGGGGTCTACCGCCGGGCTCCGAACCTCCCCTGTCCCTCTATGTACATATATATATACATTCTAAAATCCGTAAAACTTACGAATTTTAGTTAAAATTTGTTTTATTTTGTATATAAGTCTATATATTAATTATATAAATATATATGCCTAGCTCTTTTGTTTCAGTTTTCTATACCTATATATATATAGATCTATCTAAATATATCGTGGTTAATATTAGTTATAAATATTACTATTATTAATATTTTAGTTAATACTTTAATTAAAGAAAACGGAGAGTAGGCAAGAAGAGAGTGCTGATAGAAAAAGGAA
The DNA here is from genome assembly GCA_030248225.1 of Trileptium ribeirensis. Lineage (NCBI taxonomy): Eukaryota > Metazoa > Nematoda > Enoplea > Enoplida > Thoracostomopsidae > Trileptium > Trileptium ribeirensis. The sequence continues at coordinate 19,016 of JASANE010000873.1, forward strand.
ACAAAGAGAGGGCAAGAAACGAGAAAGGAAATCAGAGAGAGGAAGAAAAACAAAAGAAAAAGAAGGCAGACAGCCAGGAAGGAAAAATGAGAGCCAGAAAGAAACAAACAAAGACACGACGAGGAGAGAAACGACAGACAGCGAGGAAACAAACAAAAGAACGACCGAAAAGATCGAATAGAGTAAGAAAAAGGAAAACAAACGGCGCAAAGGAAGGGTGTGGTGGCAAGGGATTCCCGGCGGAATTTCGGCGGGCTGGGGTTAAATTCGGTCCCAGGACGCAGAGTGGGTTCAATCGACAACAAACACGAGGCTGTTAGGCCCCGTATTGCGCCCTAACCCATGCGGGTCGATTTATATATTAGTGTAGGGAGCCGTGTCAGGCTCTCCTGGACTAACGGCTGGGCAAAACGAAGCCCCAGGACCATTGTTGAACTTGCCTTGAGAGGGCGATTCGAACGAGGAGTAATACCCGTGTCCCACGGGCAGGGAATATAAAAGTACTAAAATTATGCAACTAGAGAGAGTCGTATAGGACATGGGGGCGCTATCGGTGCTTGTCCCGGGTTAACCGGAGGGCGGACGAAGACCCGCCGGGTATATTTGAAGTTATCTCTGCGTGATGAAAACAATGGGGGTAAGTTGCAGACTCTCGAGTTGTGGATAAAATTTTACGGTATTTCGTGTCCACTTTGAGAGTTAGGCGATTTTGGGGCGTATTTTAGTAGGTTGTTACGGATCAACGGACAGACAGACAGAGACCCGCCGCACATCGTTGTACTCGCCAAAAATAGACAAGTTGAATTACGGGTCACATGCCAACATTTAGGGCTGGCGGAAAAATAATACTATTTCACAAAATAGAAGAAAAGTGGATGTCGCTTTATACAGTATATAATGGGAAATGATAGGCAAGAAGAAAGGGGGCGCGTTATAACGGCTGAACGTCTGGGCCGATCGAGACCCGCCAGGGCTCATTGGAATTCTAGATGTCCGCGCTATACAACTATTTACCGGAATCGCTTGTGAGACAGGGGGGAGCAATAGGGGCACTCCTGATCAAGCGATTTTGGTGGAAATGACACAAGCAGGCACGCTTTCGCTGTACTCAATGTGCAACTAGAGAGGCAGATCGGAACGTGTCGATGCTCTTGGGTTATGAGTTCGATGAATCGACACAGTGATACCCAGAAGTCCGTTCGAGGACCTTCCATGGAAATCGTAAGCTGTTATGAATTAGATAATGGCGTTAATTCAGAGACGATTTTGCCCGAATCGGTTCGTATTGTAGCTGTAGCAAGTAAGACAAGGCACTTGATGTCAGAGACGAACCGGGATAACATTTGCCCTAGATTTGGGAAGACACTAAGGGCCAAAGTGCTTTGCGACTTAGAAAGGCAACACCATTAAATGATGATAACAACCCTACCTAGCGTAAGCAGCGGTTGTGTAGACGAATGAGAGATGAAATTATTAACATAACCCATAGCCTATTAATCTGTTTTACTCTAATAGTCCTCGTTGGAAAGCCTATTTAATTCTTAACCGAAAGGTACTCGGGGTCGAATTTCAAATTCCAGAGCAGTAACCGGCTACGGCTCGTTGAAACCGCGTATGGTTCACCTGTTTACGAAAATCTGAATTTGTTGTTTTCGCGTTCGCTATTGTTTTTCCTTAAGCTTAACCATGGGGAGAAGTTTTGGTTAAGCTAGGTAAAATTAACATTTTCCTATTTCACTACTCCCCAGCAAATTTCGCTGTCAGTGCTGTTCGTCGTTCATCGAACAGCCACTGCCGTTCGATGCATGGGGAACGGCCGAGAGGCCTTTTATTATCGGACGGTCGTAATTTTGATTTTACGTGCTTAACAATATACCCAGAAATTCTGGCCCGATTGAAGTCTCTAGAAACCTAAAAGTTCTCCTATGATTGGTTCAGTTCATCGCTATTTAAAATGTTGTCGTCCTCTGACACGTCTCCTAGCTTCAACATACGTACAGATACAAAAGAAAGCATGACATATACGACGGACAATTATAGCGACATGAAAAGCAGTTAAGATTGCATACGGCATAACGACGAACAAGATTATACGAGCAATACAAATCCATGGCGCCACAGGGATCAAGTTTACATGACGAAACGTCGGACCGGGTCATGTTAGAGCACTGGTTATCAGCCTTTCGGGCTTTGACGAGTCCTTAACGGACCATGTTGAGAGTAAGGTCCAACGTAACAGACCGGAACGGTCCTGTTACACATACACCAGTGCTTCATTACTAGCGTGCATCCTTGCACGGCAGTGTGGTCTCTAATATTTTATGTGGTCCACACCAACGACAAGTTAGCTTCCTAGATGTCTCGGAGGAAGAATGACACCTATAAACCCACACTAATTCACCTGTGTGATAGCGTGGTTCACGAAATCAACAGTTGTATTTCAACCTATTCATTTCTTGAGTGGCTTTCATTGAATTGTACGCATAATGGGGGCCATGCAGCGCTGCGTTTGGACCCTGTAACAATGAGTTCCAGTGTATCCTGTTGCTGCACTATCTGTGTAATATTCTCCAGGCAGCCTAGCAGGGAAAATCCATGCATTAGTAAAAATGGTGGGTACTTTGTTTCTGTATATACTTATGAGTTGTATGCAATTATACAAAACGGCAATGAAACGTACCATGAATAGTGCTCCTCTTGCGGTATACTTACGCGTAGTAAAAGTGACAAAGTTCTGTTAAACCGCTCTATAACAACACTTGCTTGGGGATGATAAGCCTCATATGTCCAAAAACTTGTCTAGACTCTTAACCCAAATTTTAAAACATATTCGTAGTAAAAACACCTCGTCTATCGGAGAATAACTCCCTGAACGCCCCATACCGATTTACAACAACAAAAAATAATATAGCTATGAGCATCTTGGTGCCTTACTGGTGCTGCTACTGCAAACATAGTAAATTTGTCGATAAATGCTATGATATACAGATACCCAGCTTGGGACCGAACCTATATAGCGAGTATACTCACAATTACACGGTATATTGACTGATTTACCAACGGAAACCTACCGTATCCTGTGGTTATACTAGCAATTGCGTCTATAGCTGATTGGCATAGAGAGCCCCGTTGGATACATTGCTGTACGTGATCTGACATGCCTTCCAATGATAAATCTGTTTCGATTTTGCTAGTAATCCGTTGCGCCTAGGATGCTCTCCAAGCAACGCATTGTGCTCGTGCTTTAGTATTTGCTATACGAGATGACAGGAACACATAACTTGTTATTTATGTCTCCTGGTTGTAGCGGATGCACGTCCAGAAATTTTGTGTCCTGAGTTAGCTTGAAATACTGTAGTCACATATATAGTTTTAGAGCATATATCTTAGTCCAGAACGCGGTTTATTGCAGAAGAGCCACCAGATCGCACCTAATTCTCGATCATTTCACTGAATATACAGCAAAAGATGTATTAAATTGAAATCAAGGAGGTCCGAAAAGATTGGTAAATAAATGTCTTCAGGGTATCTTGAACGTTATCAATTCTAATCGATGGTAATATTTCGGATTCATAATGCATCATGAGTCTCATAAGCCTACCAAAATTGTTGTTCCGGAAGTAAACATTTTGCACCTAAACCTATTGTTTCCTATTCTGTCCTAAACGCTCTTCAAGGTTTTCGAGCCTGAGGTCCCACTCCACAACTGGAGATCGTTGTTGTGCGTACAGCCGTAACCGTAAATTTTCTCGGATCTAATTTGAGTATCATTCTACTCAGCGTAGCTGAACATCGAGATATGAAGGTCCCAGGGCTGAACTGGACGCTTGTGAAAGCGGTCGAACTTCTCGAAAATGACGGCTGAACTACTAGTGAATGGTGGCGCGGCTCCTGGTGTTGCTGACATATTTATTGGGTATGGTAGGAACGATCGATTTCAGGCAGTATTCGTAGGTGGTTGGTTTCCAGGGGGTCGTCCTAACATTAATATTTTATGTGTATCTGAATGCTCTTCATTAACTGTCGGGTCATATCTGGGGTACCGCGAGATAGCATCGGCATTGCCATTTCCTTACCCGGCCGGTACACTATTTCAAAACTACCGAATTCAAGTATCGCTACCGAATTCTCTAATGAATGCCGAATGAAGTTAAACTAGCGAACTCGTTATGCCACTGGGAAAGGCGCGAACTCTTAAGTGGTTTGTCAAACAAAGCTTTTAACGGTTTATGATCAGGTTCAACGTCAAATTATGCACTACCAGATAATGCCGAAAGTGTAGCGCTGCGCATCAAATTGCTAACGACTCAGCTTCAATTTCAAGGTACCTACGCTGGTAATCTAGTAAAGCCCTACTGCCGAATGCATTTTGTCGAATCCCTGTTTAATTCTCTGTGATAGATCTGCGAACATTGTGCATCCTGACGCGTGGATTCGTTTGCAATGTGAACGGTGATGTAAAATCCGGATGGATTAGTATATTCTGGCAAATTAATGCTTATTTTAGTTTCTTGAATGCTTCCTCACATCTGATGTCCACTTAAACGCCGTATCATTGCGTCTTAGTTCGTTCAATGGTTCCTATGTTTCTGAAAATTGTGGTATGAACTTTCGATAATATCCTGTGAGTCGTAGTAAAGTGTGGAGTTAGGTGAAGCTTCGAAGTTTCAGGATGTTAAATTCATCATTTGCTATTGCCTTTTCCGAGTCGGGCTTAGCACCTTCGGTATTAATTATGTGCCCTAGATGCATTAGACTGCCTCGACCGAACTGACACTTTGATTTGTTCAGTTTTAAGTTTCTTTTTCGAAAACGGTCGAAAACACGGATTATATATGACAGATGTGTCTCGAATGTCGGTGCAAACACTAATATGACGTCCATTTAATTCGGAATTTTTTCCCACTCGAGCGTCTTTAAAATCATTGATACACAACGTTGAAAGGGTCCTGGGGACGAATTTAATCCAAACGGCGAACGTTATGCATCAGTCACAGAGAAGTCCGTGCACGAATTGCAAGCTAATGCAGCGACCATGTTGTATTAGAAACAAGTATTGTCATGGTATTATGTTTTTGAAAACATAGCGCAATCAATAGCACAAGCTAAAATATTGCTACTACAATAATACTGCTTTGTGTTGCACAATCGCAGAACTGTCGAGTTATTGCTGTGTCAAAAGCAGCTAGTTGGTATTGTAGCAACCATGTAATGCTTGCTGAGTTTGATAACGGTGCCCCCAGTTTGATATTGGTGCTCCTCTCGAGATTGATATTGGTGCTCCCTCCAGTTTGATATTGGTGCGTCCCTCTAGTTTGCTATTGGTGCCCCCTCCAGTTTGTTATTGGTGCCCCTCCAGTTTGATATTGATGCCCCCTCCCGTTTGATATTGGTGTCCCCTTGCAATTTGATATTGATCTCCCCTCCAGTTTGATATTGATGGCCCTCTCCAGTTTGGTATTTGTGCTCCCTCCAGTTTGATATTGGTGTCCCCCCAAGTTTGATATTGGTGCCCCCAGTTTGTTATTGATGTCCCCTCCCGTTTGATATTGGCGTCCGCTCCATTTTGATATTGGTGTGCTCTCCAGTTTGATATTGGTTAACCCTCCAGTTTGTTATTGGTTCCCCTCCAGTTTGATATTGGTGCCCCCTTCCAATTTTATATTGTTCTCCCCTCCAGTTTGATATTGATGTCCCTCTCTAGTTTGATATTGGTGCCCCTCCAGTTTGATATTGTTGCCCCCTCCAATTTTATATTGGTGTCCCCCCAAGTTTGATATTGGTGCCTACTCCAGTTTGTTATTGATGCCCCTCCCGTTTGATATTGGTGCCTGCTCCATTTTGATATTGGTGTGCTCTCCAGTTTGATATTGGTTTTCCCTTCAGTTTGATATTAGTGCCAGCTCCATTTTGATATTGGTGTCCTCTCCAGTTTGATGTATTTTGTTCATTAATAGACATCTTGTGAAATAAACAGATTTGCTCTTTTAATCTCCAGCGTGGTGAACGGTCCTGTGGTATTTTGTAGATTCATTTTAATTGGTTAAGGTTAGTATCCATAACGTAGCAATATAAGTTAAATATCCTAGCGAAATTAATATTATGCACCATTTACTTTAAGATATGGGCACCAGGCCGGATTTTGTCACAGACTGCCGAGGCTCTAGTGCATCATTTAGTTTAAGATGTGTTCGGTAGGGCCGGATATTGTCACAGTCTGCCGCGGCCCTAAAACAATGCTTGGCTAGCCGCCATTAGCCAGCGTGACATTTTTTGAGCCAAGCCAGATGCTATAAATATATTAGCAATAGTAAAGCTGAGGCTGATGAATTGTCACAAGGGCCGGAATCGGCTCTAGAAGCCAGGAATATATGACGACAATAGACAATCGAAAATAGCTATATTGACGTATATTTTGAAAATAGCTATATTTTATTTAACCTGCGTTTATGCGTCTTGCTTTATTTACTACCAATCTTGCCGTTTTTGGTGATAGAGCTTGATATTTTCCCTGTAACACAATCTGCTGAACTTAATGTAATAAATATTTTTTCATTAATCTCTCTCGACTATCAAACCATGAGACATAGACACTCCCGGCTGGTACAAATATACAAGCGTAGCTTAGATATTTATTTTAATTATGAAGGGCCGGATGTGGCTGTGCCTTTTTGTCACGAGCCGGAATTGGCTCTGTGACAGAATTCGGCCATGGGTGCACACATCTTAAGGTAAATGATGCATAGAAATATATGACGACAATGGAAAATCGCTAAAAAATGGAAAATGGTGATATTTATGGTCATATATTCCTAAAACATCCTCCCAGTTATAAAAGGATAATTTTCATGCACAAACGAGCGTGTTTTACATAGCTATTAGGTTGGCTTGAAAAAGGCGTTTCAACAAAAATTTTGAAAATAGCTATATTTACGTATTTATTTTACCGGAATTTATACGTTTTGCGTTAATTACTTCTAATCTTGCCGTTTTTGGGCCTAGAGCTAAATATTTTCCTTGTAACACTATCTGCTAAACAGAATGTAATAAATATTTTTTCAGTAGTCCGTCCCGATTAGCAAACATTGTGACATAGCCACTTCCGGCTCGTACAAACATACTAGCATAGCTTAGCTATTTATTTTATTTATGAAGGCCGAATGCGGCAGTGCCTTTTGTCACGAGCCGGAATTGGTCTGTCACAGAATCCGGCCATAGGTGTACACATCTTAAGGTAAATGATGCATTATTTGGCCGTACCTCAACAATAGATATCCTGAAGACACAAGCCATACCACCTAGATCTCTTGTACTTACCAAAACTTTTCTGTACTGTCCTAAAACGTTTTGATAAATGACCATATTACATGGATGCCGCTTTATCTAAAATGGGTCTAAATGTGAAAATTTCATGATATACTGATTCAGTGACAATAAATGCTTTTTAAACTTACACATTTTATCACCAGATTGTGTCGATATTTGAAGAGTGAAGTATATAGTTTATCGCGTGCAATTATTGATAGCATGATTACCAGACATTTTACAAGCAAATAATTAAAAATATTTACTTAAAACAAAGCAAAATGAATATTAACATTATTTAGAATTGTATACTAAGCGCCTAAAGTGGCGCGATCCCGACTACCTTGGAGGCTACTTGAACATACTAAATGAATTTTTATAACTTAATTTGCCTAATTTTAGTGTCTCGAAAAGATGGCAATCAAAAGTCGGAGAAAAACACTACATTAGACCAAAAAGTTTGAAAGATAGGCCTGGAAAGATGGGCTGTTTGGCGTCAGCTTGGCAATAAGTGCGATAGAAGCAAAAGCTTATATACTCCTATATGTGAAAACTACATGTAAATTTGTTGTGGAGTTGCATATGACGAAATTAAAACTAGCAAATTTACAGATTTTATAACGTAACCCTTTGAAAATAAGGGTTTTCAGTGACAATAGGTTAACATGTGGAGCGAGCAGTCTAAGGCTCAAACACGCAACAGTTCGCGTCAAGACATTGAGCCCCCTCCGACATCGATCTGACCAAGCCTTGGTGAATTATGAGTGTCGCCGAATTTATTGTAATTAAATATTGTAAGGACCAATTGCCAACATGGTAGTAAGGAAGAATTAAATACTAAGCACCCCTAATGGCGAGATATCCAACTAGAAGACTCCTTGAAAATAAAAAAATAATTTTTACAATGTAAATTGCTTAAAACTGTAGTTTCTCGAAAAGGTGGCCACCAAGATTTGGAACAATTACCTAAGCGGAAGGAACAAGTACTTGATGTGATCCAAAGAATTGGAGATTTCGGTATGAAAAGATGGGTTGTCTCGGCTCAGATTGCCAAAGAATGGTGTAAAAGCAAATATTTTTATACATTTTATATTTCTATATAAAAAACAACACGTGTATTTTTACCGGAGTTACAGACATTAAAATGAAAGTTTGCAAATTTAAGATAGCGTTTTTCAATGGCAATAGGACAAAATATTGAGCAATGAATTTAAGTCTCGAAATCGAACCAGGTCGCGTCAAGACAAAAATTTTGATCCCTCACTGACATCAATTCCAGCATCCGCTGTTTAGTTACGAGTGTCACCGGATTTACCGTAACTAAGTATTGTAAGGTCCAACTACCGCTAGCTATGGGATCATATTTAAATGACACAAAGCCCAACTACAGGCGGTAGTTGGGAATAATACAAGGCCCACTACCTACGGTAGTTAGGAAAACTGCTAAACGTAATATACAGTTTGCGTATTAATTATGTAATGTAAACTAAACATAAATATAAGTCAAGTTTTCACTGACTGATACATAATGGTCTTTGGTTGAGGCTGAGGTTTCATTTATATCAAAAAAATGAGTTACAGATACGCAGTTTGAAAAAAGTTGAAAACAACATGCAATGCATGAGTAAACTTAAGCTGCCCCCCGTACCATCCTCTTTTGACCTCATTTACAAAATGTTGTTCGAGAACAAACTAGTAGTTATAATAGCCTAACGTTATTTCCAAATTTTTCCGTTCTGCGAACGCTTAGCACCTAATTATAGAGAGATTTAAGTTACGTTAGCTAACACAATGCACCTTTTTACACTTTCATCATAACTGCGTTCCGAAACGCTAAACTAGGCTACTGGCATTTTGAAATTTTTCGTTATTATAACACAATTTTTGACATTCTTAACAGTCTGATTGGTTTGCGAGCAGTTCTATGGTGTATACAATTCTATAAATTAAATTTTGTGTGCGAACAGACCAATCTTTCTTATGCAAAAAAGATGTTCGCGAATATATAATACTGTTTAGATGAAGCTGTTCGCGAACACACATATATGTCCTAACACTACGCTATAATACTAAAAAGATATTAACTATGCGTTTATTGTTCGCGAACGTATGTCAATAACTAAAATATGTTAAAATAATAATATGGAAAATCTTAATCAAATTTTAACTGGAAATCCGGGAGCCGAATACAGTATATCGTTAAATCTGTTTGTTTTGTGCGCGAACATGACATCTTTCGACCATCGACGTGCAAGAGTATTCCGGTAGAAATTGCAAGTCAACACTATAATATTAAAATTTCCTAGTTAAAGGTGTTCGCGAACATCACAAATTTTTTGCTCAATAAATGAGTGCGTTTGCCTTTACACATAGAAACCTGTTCACGAACATCGATGTGGTAGTATAACGAGGTAGCGAACACGATATAAGAAAACCAACGATACATATTTAACGATAAAGAAAATTGTTGTAACTACGAGTCGAAACTGTGATGATAAATTTATTCAAACTCAACATGTAAACACAAGTGACAGAAAAGACAATATTCTGCTATTTTATAGTCCACAGACACGTACACTTGATGATGCAATGTATTGCATCATCATGATGTAATTGGCACGTTACACGTGTTTACATCATGTATTGCATCATGAGCATCATAATCCTCATTATCATCTTCGTCATCACAAATCACGTGCTGTTGCTGGTTATATTCACGTCAGTGCCATGACACCTCCCCACCAACTGAAGATCTTGTCAAGTGTCGGAGCACGCGGTATAGGCAATCAGTTTTCGATTCCGTTTCGAACGTCTTGGACTGTGGACGCCGTATTCGTCACCGGGTGGCTTTCGAGGATTAGATCGTTGACGTGGCTCGTCGCGTTGACTTGGGAGAGCTTGCGTGGTTGAGTGCTGTTGTTGAATCGAATCGCTCGTAAGATCACCGGGATCAGATTCTTGTTGCGCGGCAAGGTTGCTCAGCGTCTTGTAGTTTGCCGCCGATTGGTTCGTCAGGAACACTTGCGCTTGTCGCTCGACCGGAATCGAATGCGCTCCCACGAACGTATTGAACCTGTCCCAATAATCGGTCCACAGCTCGGTTGTCGGATCGAACGGTGAAAACGTTGGTATTGCAGTCGTTTGACAACAACGGATTGCGGTGCATAATGGAGAAATGTTCCTACGCTCAACCCGAGGTGGAATACCTGGGCTTCAAGCTGTCGCGTTCAGGTGTGTCAAAGGGACGGAAAGTCGACGCGGTACAACAAATGCCGCCTCCACACGACATGCATTCGCTTCAAAGCTTCCTGGGGTCAATTCAATTCTCCGGGCGATGTCTGCCTAATATGGTGACAATCAACGAACCGCTGAATCGTCTCCGAAAGAAGAACACACCATGAGAATGGAGCATCTATCAGCCATCATCAAGCCTTGTCGCTGTAGAGCATTTCTTTCAGCTTATCGAATGATGTAATTGGCACGTTACACGTGTTTACATCAGGTATTGCATCATGTGCTTCATAATCATCATTATCATCTTCGTCATCACGAATCACGTGCTGTTGTTTTTTATGTTCACGTGAGTTCCATGGCAAAAATATATCAATCCCAAGACGTTCACGAACATCATATTCATATGTTCATTGTTTTAATATATACTTGTTTTTTTCAGCATATATATTAAACTGAAGACATTCGCGAACACCATACTTGAACGAACATTCCTTATGCGTAACTATCCTTGACTAAATATGACCCCGATCATCATCCTATTTTGTTTTTTGTAAAAATTTCATCACCGAACATTTTCTTGTCGGTCATACAATGCTACTTTTTGTTCGCGAATATCAAATATGTTCGCGAACAAAATTTTGTCGGATTTGTATAAACAAAAGGCTTATTCGCGAAAAGTAATTGATAAATAATATGATCGTCCGGTTATGGCGTCACAGTTACATTAAATTGGTTTGTGATCAGATGCGAATCCCGTTTCAACGCTATGTAATGTTACGGAATTAACATAACCAGACTGAAAACCTTTAAGTCTGCACTAGCAGTGAATCGAATCGAATATCCTATTAGTTCCATAACAATAGATGTGTATTCAACATCGAGAATTGTAAAATAGGATGGTTAGTGGGGTCACTTTAAGTTTAGTTGCGCATTATAAGCCATTATCATGTCAGTCACAGCAGCTATTCCGTAAATTATCAATTGAGTTATTGTGCAAACGGTGTTAGCGAACGTTTTGAATATAATAATAACTGTAGATTATTAGGTTCCCGAACAAGATTATAAAACGGAAATATGTCGTGTTTACGTTCGATAACAAAATCACAAATTCACTACTTTAACTTTTATTCGAGGAGTAAGGTGTTCGGTAACAATTAAGAAGCAATCAACAAGCAGTCTGTTTTTGTTCATTTACGTTTTGGAAGCATTATCTAAAAGCCCCGTTTTTTGTTCTCAGATAATTTCATGGATTTCGTGTACACTGAACAAGCAATTGCCAATCACTAATTTCAAAAGATGATGGAAGGCGACGCAGCTAAGTTTACTCATGCATCAGTTTGGTAACTTAAAAATATATAACAATTACTGTTACTCAATATTTTTCTTATCGCTATCTGTACAACCCAAGGTAACCAATACGAAAGTTGCAATGGAAGAAAAAAATTAAAATTATAAAATTTTAGTTTCGTAATTGTTTGGTAAATATCTCAAGGCTAAAAAATCGAATTGACACTGACCCATAAAATTTTTTTCATCCATTACTACCAGGGCTTATGTTTCTTCTAGTTAAACATATTTAAAATCTGAGATTTTGAATTAGGATAATCAAAAATTCTAAAATTGAAATCTGACACTCTATACGCCAGTTTTGTACGGCAAATTTAAACGAGTGAAGCTACTTACGATGGAACAGTAAATTGAAATTGTTTCTAGCGCTTTTGTTTGCATTTTTTCCTAAATAGGAATTTTATATTTTATTGTGAATTCCACAAACATACAAATGCTACAGTTGGCAGAATATATCAAATCTTATATACAAAAATCAAATAACGTTGGTGTGGCTAAGTGGTCCAGCATTAAAGAACACCGAACATTACCAAGTAGTTAATACAATGTCGGTATCAAAAAGCCACCAGCAGCTTTGTGAAAACATCAAGCATGGCAAGACAGGGAACGGCCCCTTTCCACTTTGGACCAACGCAATTCTTTAATTTTTCCCTAGCGCCCCGCCCTCACGACAGAGTAAAACCTGATGGTGTACCAAGTCGAAAGAAGCAGAAAGATCCAACGATACAACTGTCTGCTTGGGCCTATAGATTACCACAATTGTAATCCTATTTCCTAGAATCAAAGCGCGAGTAATGTATTGCGTTATTGCACAAGCTAAAAACGAAATTTTTGCGAAATATTACTGTAAAGCCAATTCCGAGACCGCCGTAGCGTGGCTTACAAACTGAGGTATATCTGGTAGGTGTTGCTTCCTGAAAGGCGACAGAAGAGAGGTCCACAACCCCATCTCTGTAAGAGTGAGACTCTCCCATGGGCTACCACTAACTGCGTGACCAATACAGTGGCAGATTCAGAATTGTCTGAGCGAACATTTAGCAATCTGATATTTACGGCGTCATAAGCTGGTCAAGCCGATTGTACGATAGAGTTGCATTATGATACGGCTCGGTAGAATTTGAACTAATAGTAGGCTTCGTGCAAATGTAGGATAAGAGGTGCTCTGGTGCAAGATTTATCCGACGGCGCAGCAGTATGGACTGACGAAGGAATATGAGATGTTTCACTTCCAGTAGCTGATTTCGCTGATAGTTGTTGACAACGTGGCGGAAGACAGAGGGGGCTCGTGCTGAGTCATCAAGTATGACCAGTCGCTATTCGACGCCGGACGGCGAGAAGGGTGATTCAAGCAGTGTTCTGTTAATGACATCGTACATTATTCGCTGACTTGGTGGTTACAAGCAAGACATGACACGGAGTTATTCCGTTTTAAACCGTCATACCAGTGATGATTTGAGCCGATGTATCTGCTGTGAAGCGACGAACTAGGACATGCGACCGCAGAGACAGCTCCTGAGCCGGTTGATGTTTGAAATCGTGATCGGTTTCACGTAAGAGTTTTTCAGTCGTGGGTGCACTGTGTTATGACGTTTCGACGTTCTTGTGGTTGGTGTAATTCCTATAACCACGGCGCAAACGGATTGTAGTGAAACCATCCTGGTCAGCAGCTGCCACCAATTTGTGAATGCAGTCATGCCAGTATTATCCATTTGTAGGTGGTATCATTAATTTTTAGGTTGCATCAATTTGTAGGACAATATAACTTTTTATGGGAGGAAGTGAAATGATTGCCATACCGTTCTCGATATACTAAGCCGCCTGAGCCTTAGTTTAAGCTAAAGTTTCTATAATGTGCCTTATACTAAGCCTATATCGGGGATCTGCTGACCCCGAACCCTCTCGCACTAAGCTATTCCTTTTTCTAACGTTGTATAGTCCGGCCCCCAAAAATTGACATTAGTTAATTTCTAGATACTGTCGTGCCCCCTATAGCAATTTGTTTAAGGTGCTGTGTCAGTTGTGCTAATTTGTAAATATTATCGCTACTGTATCCGCTACCACCGAGTAACCGTCATGCCAACGTCAGGAACTTGGTGACCCGAAGCATCACACATATAAATTCCGTACCGATCTACGACCAATTTGTAATATTATAAATTTAGAAGATGCTAAACATGAATTGTTGGCATAAGAACACTAATTTTGCTTATGACAATACCTTAATTCTTTTAAAACAAATATAGATCTAAAAAGAATTATCTGACATCAATCTGTGCCGGTGGACACAAAATGGGTATGACATATGCTACTGTTTGCATGCACGTGCTGCAGCAACGTAAGCGGCATACGCGAACCTCTACGTTATCTTGGTGCTTTTGCTCGGTTCGTTAATGAACCTAAGCGAAATTAATAAAACCTCACGTGCAATCGAAAATAACAACTCATCATTACGATACAGAGCGCATCGCAAGGCTCATTGTCCCGGGCGGGTTTGGCAACAGTGGGAATTAATGTGTTAATGTAATGCCTGTCATAATTTATATATATATTAGGTGACGTATACTTGTGCCTACAACAAAACAAAGCGTGCATGTAAGTAAATATTTATATCTATGGATTACAAACCTACTTTTTCTAATAGTGGCAGATATTATGTAAAATAAGGCATTGTCTATCTTAATCAAAGATTCCTTGATCACGCTTAGATTTGTTTTGCAATGTAGGATAACATGCAGTCTTGGATTTGGAATTTTAGATGCTCCATTTTCATTTGATGGGTTCTTGTTTATACTTTTTATTCAAGACTGTATACTTTTTTTAATATTTATGCTTATAGAGTGCAATCCAATTCTCTTTCGAATCCAAGTGGTTATGATACAGCCGGTTACGCCGTGATACATATAAACAATGATGTTTACAGTGTCAAGCAAATACTGCGTCCACAATGCAATGCAATGGTTGTTATGATTGTTATAGTTGTTATGATCGGACCTTCTTACGAACAATGGCCATTGTTATGTAAAGCTAAAAAGAATATTTAATATTGGTGGGATCTTAGTTTGGTGCTTAGCAAGGGCGTGGTGTGATTTTCTGGAACCAACAATATGGTTCGAGTCTAAATCGGGGGTGCAAAGCATGGGTAGGGTAGCACATGTTTATGACATCGACCAGGACATACCGCGGCCATTAAGTCAGGAAATCTGAAGATAGTTACGCAGCTCATCGAATCTAACGTCATAGGCTCTTCTATCTGATATTTAACTCTGGCATCCAACTGTGGCACTAGCTGTCGGCCATAGTGTTCCTCACCGTTTTGGAGGATTAGCTTACCCAGAAGGTAAAGTTAATTCGTTGCGAAAGTTTATTGCCTCAGAGAATAAACTAGGCTGTCATATATGTTAGAGCATATCTATTTATATATACACGTTCGCTACGTGAAATTGCAATCCTCTAGCTTTTTGAGCCGACCCGAGCTGAACCGGGACAAATTGGTAACGAGCTGAGCCGAGCCGGAAGTTGAAAGTCTCGAGCCGAGCCGAACTGACTTGTCACGAAGCCGACCGAGTCAAGCCGAGCCAGGTAAAATTAGAGTTGAGTCGAGGCGTGCCTAAAAAATTCGGCTTGTTCTCCCTATACCTGATCATAAAAGTGCAGAAATTTATAACACGATTAGCCGATATTTAGGAGCAAAAATGTCCAAATAGCAGTAGCGGCCGTTCTCGATAAATAAAAAATTAATTTGCAGTTAAAATTTTAGCTAGAAAATCCTTCTTAATCCAACTCGGTATATAGAAAAATTTATTAAGCTGTTAAACCTCTAGGAGCAAATTGTCCAAAAACTTACAGAAGTCATTGTCTGTAAACGAGAAATTCATTTTAATGTTTATGGTTGGAATTGAATATTTCTATTTCCTCATTGAGCTATACCTGTAGCTCTACGAACGGTAAGCCAATCAGTGCTGTAGATGTGAAAGTGCTGAATCACCAGATTAGATAACTAAAACACAAGTAATCTCTGGCACTGGTTTATTCTATTAGTGCTACTCAAAATTGCCTAAGTAACAGAACCTCTGCTGTTGCCAGTCATACGTTCTAGCATATGCTTACTCCAAGGTTAGTATATAATTAGGTTAAAAGTAATATCAAATGCCGACACTAAAATTAGTGTTAGTGAGGACCTGATAACAAGTGTCCAGCGGGTAAACATTGCTAACTTTTTATACTAATTCCCAACAAAATAAAGTGTATTTTGCTTTATCAAGTTAACTGCGTAGTTAGCATAATCCAAAAAAGTATCTCACCGTACAGTTTAATTTTTGAAAAATTTAGTCACTATAAGAGCCAAATCTAGAGCTAAAAAATTCTACTTCGGAATTATGCGGCGTTCACGTTATAATGTCCCCGCTGTTTGGAACTTTTGACCCCCTGCAGTCGCGACCCTACCACATAGACAGTCTGTGTGACACTCATACTGTAGATCAATTGCCGATGGTGTACGTCATACCCCTTGCTACTACATTTTTTCTTTACAGTGTCGTACACACACTTAGCTACCAATTTGGCGCGAATTAACTATAACGGACGCCGTCTGTAGCTAATGTGGTTTATTAGTCAACTGTGCTGTGTAGATTTTTCTAAATTCTAGATATTTGTATCTTTTCCATATTAACATTGCTCAAATAATTCCGAATACTGTCAATAAAACAGCAAGAATACACGGTGTGCCTGACACTGTCGGGAAGTGGTAATACGCGTAACTAGCTACATTTGAAAAAAAATTATTAAAAACATGGAAGTGTCTAAGACACCCTGTTGTCAACAGTGTGCCTGACACTGTGTGGCGTACATAGGTTCCAAACGTTGGGGACATTATAACGTGAACGCCGCATTAAGTTGGTTAGTTCGACGATAGTTGCAGACATACGTTGAAATAAATTTTCAGACGTTATTGTATATATATTAATTTACACTATTACAGTTATTTTTAGTGTGAGCGATGTAAACAGTGCTTTTCTTTGAGTGCGACAAAAAGTTCAACTATATATTTAAAGCAAAACATATACAGCATAGATTCCCAAAAGGCGAACAGTGGGACCCTTAAGTTGTACTAACCCTCACGCGGAAAATTTTGCAATTATGACAAAATTTGTAAAATTATGAGTGAAAATGGCAGAAACTGTGGAAAGTATGAGGTGTGGAGCACGGGAATTTTTTATTATCCCGCCTCCTGGCCCAATTCCTACGCCGAGCACCACCCCAGCCACCCCCTCCACCCGTCGGAATCATATAACCCTGTAAGCCTACGGACCTTTGGCGCCTGGGATATATATAGTTACTGGTCTTGCTTACTTACTAACATGTTTGTGGAAAGGTTAGTTAGTGAAGACTTGGTTGAGATTAAAGTTTTTTACAATAACTCATTGTGCATTCAGCAGCATTAGAGCATTTTTAAATCATTGTAATACAATACAATTACGAAATTCTGGTTTTTTTGCTGTGTAGCTGCTCCGCAACAGCTATAATCTGCAGACGTGGATCTTACCATTGCAACGCCTTAAAGTGCATTTGATAATGTCCAAAGACAATTCAACCCCTAGTATCTAGTGAAAAAATTGTTTGGACAAGAATATTCTATTTCGTCATATAGGCATGGCCGCCGCCATCGGGTGCCACAACCTCCCCCCCACCCCAAACAAATTTTTAGTGGGCAGTATCGCTTCCCCCAAATCTTTTTGGAAAATATTTCGCAGAAGACCCCTAGTGAAAACGTGCGCGCCTGGCAGTAGTATTAATAAAATTTTCCCACCTTTTGCCAATCTGTCCCAATCTTTACCAAATTTTCCCCATTTTTGTCGATTTTCCCAATATTTTCTCCGCACCTGCTACTTCCAGTAGAAGGGGCTGAGGTGGGGTGCGGTACAATGCGGGGACGGTAGGTTGGGACAGTGTGGGACCGCTTAGGGTCCACCCCTCCTACTCATCATGGACACTTATTGGTTCTTTTCCATTATCAAACCCAGCCCGTTTGCCGAAAAATGGTCAGATTTTGGAAATTTTGATATTTTTGTAATCCTCGAGACCCCCTCTGATCATTTCGACCAAAAAATTGAATTTTTAAAATTCTAGATTTTTTTGGTATCAGGGGTCCCCTTTTGGAAACCCAAAATTTTTTTCTTAAAAATTAGATTTTTACCCCATTCGACGCGGCTTGACGAGCTGAATCGAATGGGGATATATTAACGGATCCAATAACTGGATCCTAAGTTATGGCCAAAAATATCGGAGGCTGAGAGGCTCAGCAATTGAAGAGTTTTTGGTTATAACTTAGGATGCTTTTACCGGATCCCGTTATAAATAGCAACATTACACTCAGCTCGTCAAGCCGCGTAATTTTTAAGAAAAAAATTTTTGGGTTTCCTAGGGTACCCTTGGCACCCGGAAAAATCGAAAAAATCTTAAATTAAAAAAAATCAATTTTTTGGTCGAAATAATCCCAGGATCACAAAAATACCAAAATTTCCAGAATCTAACCATTTTTGGGCAAATGCGGGCTGGGGAGGACGATATTGGAAAAGAACCCACTTATGCCTCACAGTGCAAATCAGTTCTCGGCCCCATATAGCGACATCGAGGCAGCGACACGTGTTGGCATGCATTTGTGAACAAATGAGTTCGCACTGCATCAACAAGTGGTGTGGTGGATTGTGGTTGCTACACAAGTTTCAACTCGAAGAGTATCGATGAACGCTTTGATGATGAACATATGCTTTGAAATTCTTTTCAAGATTTGCAGTATGAACGAAAATATCGAAAAATCACTATTTAAATATACGAAAGTATACCTGCTGTGAAAATTTCAACATTATGCTTAACTCCTTGGTTTCTATTCTACATATACCGTATACACTGAAAACAGTGAATCTTAATATTAGAAAAAGTAAATGCGGTGCAACATAGAAAAAATCATTTCGTACAAAATCGCTTATACTGTACTAGCTCTGTATGACAGAAATTTATCTCACATCAGTAAAAACGTTCAATAAAAACACGATGTGTTACAACACACCACCACATTGTAGCCGTAGTCTGTTTCGGAGTTTTTAAATCGAAAATGTTAAAAAAACAAATTGAATAAAAGGATGTATGTACTTGAAAAGCAACTGAAACGCAGCACAATGGTGAGCCTTGCCTTGTGTGATAGTGGTGCAGCACTGTGTCGACTGAGTGAATCTAAATTCATTATTGTGTGTTTGCGTACTCAGTCGTACATTTGATGACAAGGAAGATTACAAAACCTACCATGGTTGCATAGGCACAGTTCCAGGATCCCCAAGCGTCCCCGGATTAGCCTGTATCCCAACAATTTGGTGATCGGGGAGCGTGGGTGTAGCCAGGAGGCACGGGGGTCGTGCCCTACTCTGTGTGACATAGTGTGCCCTCGTGTGGCACAGCGCGCCCCCTGGGTCAGTCTCAAAAATACATATTTGAGTTGCTCGGGCCGGCTAAAATGGCTGAAAGGACGCTGTCGAGGATGCAATGGCACCATCTGACTGCACCAGAGCTGTCTACTTACGCGTGAATGTAAATTGTACGTGTTTCACGCTAAGCCAAGTGAGCCTCTTTTTCAGAATTAAACCCATAATTTCTCTCGTTTAGATAGAGAAATCTTATGCTATTTGACATTATCAATGGACAATCCGGGTACTTCTTGCACGTTCCCAGCGAGTGAGGGTCGGTCCATTAAGCGGTGATGCATCAGATTTGGGAAAGAATGAACCGGCGCGTCCCTTCCTAACGACGTATTCTGTGGGTGCTCTTGGAAGCAAGAAAGGGTCGTTCAATCTGAAGTGGTATGACATGTTCAAATGGCTTGAGTATCAAACGAAGAAATCCTAAAAAAATTTCAAAAAATCCTCACGGCGACTTTTGAGCATATAACTGTTGCTATGACATCGATAAGCGCCTGTGTACATGTCCTATTGCAAATTGAAAAGCTTTTTGAATGGTACGCCCAACCCCCTACAAAGTTCCGTGCCCCCCCCCCCGCAAGAGTTGCTGGCTACGCCCCTGTCTGTCAGCAAAGCCTCAGTAGCTATGTTATGGTTAAAATTCCAGGTTAAATATCATCAATTTTTGTTTGTTTTGTTTCCTTCTAATATTTTGACCTTACTTACTGTACCATTTATACGTTTGTCCGCACCCATGCCCAACCAGTGATTACCGCTTGAGGCCACGGACCCCTTTGAGGCCCTGGTCTAGCTGCCCTCCTGAGGGTACACCCTACAACCCCCTCCTTGAGCCCAAGTCGAACGGAAAATTAGAGCAAAAATTAGCAA
Source organism: Trileptium ribeirensis (assembly GCA_030248225.1). Classification (NCBI taxonomy): domain Eukaryota; kingdom Metazoa; phylum Nematoda; class Enoplea; order Enoplida; family Thoracostomopsidae; genus Trileptium; species Trileptium ribeirensis. The sequence continues at coordinate 39,238 of JASANE010000873.1, forward strand.
AGACGGTGAAAATTGGCAAAAATGGGGGAGGGGTAAACGTGGCTTTGGAATGTCCAACCGCAACAAGGTAACCCGCTAGCCCTCCCTAAAGACACCTATGATTGATAGTCTGTAAATTGCACCTCCCCCCCTTCGCAAAATCCTGGCACGCGTCTGATAGAATTTCATGTAGGCTTATGCTTGTAAGGATTACATTGGAATCTATTCATTTTCGTGTATAAATATTCTAGCTCGTTCGCGATATGATTTATAGCTGATAAAATCGACTCTTCCGATTGTCCGTCATCATTGAACGCTTTTTACGTTTACTCTTTATGACCGCAATAAGTAATTCGCTCAATTCATAGCACCTGATATTTGAAGCCCTGTGCACACTGTTTAAGTGACAGCGAGCTGAAAATTTCATACTCGCCTTGGCTTGGCTCGACTCAAAATTTACTTGGCTCGGCTCAGCTCGGCTTGAGCCGATTTTAATCCGAAGTTGGCTCGTCGGATCAACGCTCACAATCACGGGAAGGCGAAAACCTAAGCGAAGGTGATTTCGGGAAGATGAGGGAAAGGCGGGTCAGCCTAGCTATATGTGAGCAGGCTTAAGGGTTTACCCTACCTTGGGGACCTTCATGCCACTAGGGCGCGGGCCAATATACCTGGCAGAACACCCTGGATAAAACGCCGGCGGCCTACTAAAATCACCAGTTCCCTTAGGACAACTGGCAGTTCAAGGGAAATCGTGAAGCTGGGTCCTCCGGGCACCATAGCGGGGAATAGTGGTGCAGCTTGGATCCCTCAGGGCCAGAACTTGTTCTAGTACAGTTTACACCATTCCGTTACCAACACTAAACTCCCTATGTATTCTATGTTAAAATACTGTTACAAACGCTGTGGCGTAAAAAATACCATATAATCGGCGGTGGGAAAGACACCCAGGGTAGACATACTTTTCAGATGCGGTTCTTTATAACGTAGAACCCGCATACGACTCCGATTATATTGGGCAATATTTCCAGCTGCCGACAAAATTGCCATGTTCCTGGGAATCCATTCATAGCAACTATGTCGGATTGCAAAGCAATTGTAAACACACTTTTTACGCGACAATGAAATCGTTGCGGTCTCTACGTATTACGACGTAAGCTGCTATGGCATAATCAGTTGTTTTTGGAAATAGATCTCGATCGCACTGTACAACACAGGTATTTTAAAAATTATACAATCTTGAATAACCACAACATAAAATTTATTCGACGGTAATTTCATATAAATATTCTGCTACATTAATTTGCTACTGTTTGCGTGTAAATTAAAATTACGTACAATTTGTATGACGGACCTACGAAAGCTGTATTCTTATTCGCGACTCTACGTTTTTGCTGTGCATTTAGGCTTTATATAAACACGTAAATATATCTATATATACGTTACATTTTTATTATTTTAGATCATAGCTTATGTATAACTGAGTAATTATAATAATAATTATGAGTATAATTCTGAGTACAGAAAGTTTTTTATTTTTCTTCTCCCGAATTCATCCGTTGTCTGCCTTCAAAAGTAGCACACGACCGGCGTGAGACGGTTATGGTTGCACAAACCCAGTTTAGATTGCTTAAATCCGATTTAATAAATAGTTGGTGATTTGTATGGGTTGTTTCCTATGTTTTAAAGACTTGAATGCAGATATCAAGCGGCCATCCAATTACCCTTAGATTGGATATAATATACTATAAATGTTGTATTTTGCAGAATTCAAGCATGAATTTGTTATTTTCTTGTTACCTATCTGCTCAGATTCGGCCACAACTTCTAGAAATTAAACTTTTGTAGTTAGCGTTATATTTGTTATTGCGTTCTCGTTTTAATTTTTATATCTTTGCAATGCAAACTATTCAATTTGTGGCGCGGGACTCTACTTATATTGCTACAAGTGTCCAAGACACACACCAGTCACAATATGTTTTAGCTTCTATAATGTAAGTAAGCTTAAGTTGCGCCGCCAAGCGCCTTTGTTTGACACCATGACCCAAACGCTGATAGAAAACAACGTTTCATAACCCACGATTTGGCAAATAGCATTCCGCATTTTTTTCGGTACTCTAACACATTTGATGATATTGATAAAAATTTATGTAGTTCGCGGACATCACACTTGGTGTATAGCTTTCAAAACATTTAACGGGAGTATATATTTTACTACGATAACAAAGTAAATTTCCACTTTAAATGTCAAACCGGCACTAACCGTTTAGTTAATATTTTACAACTAATCGTTGATAAAATAACATTCTGTTTCCCAACGCATGCGACGGCCAAAACACCGATTTTATATTCTTTTATATGTTGACGGGTATGCTTGTCACGCCGAACAAGTGATCGCAAATCGTTATTACCGAAGGGGACGTTAGGCAGAGCGCCTTAAGATTACTCATGTATAATTAATAGAAATTCGCCATTGTCCGTGTTAGGAGAAAGCTGTGTCTAAAGTAGAAACCTTTCCTTGTGAATCGTGTGTATGTACATATATTGCGCACTTCTACTTCCGTAATCCTGGTTTAGGGCTAGCTTTATTTCCTAAGTTAAGAAGGCGATTACTTTTACGGTAAGGCGGCGGAAAAAATTATATGTACCATTCAAAATAATAATACCCGGTTTTATTGGGCACTCGACTGCTGTAATAGGGTATCCTACACACTATCCCGGCACCCGACAAGTCGTATAGCCGAGGTCGGATACCCAGGTACATGGGTAGCGGCGTCAATGCTTACTTTTATCGCGCTACACATGTCAAGTAAGTATTATGCATCACTTACGATATAAAATAAACGATTTGTATTTGTTTATTTATTTATTTATTTATATTTGTTTATTTATTTATTTATTTATTTATTTATTTATTTATTTATTTATTTATTTATTTATTTATTTATTTATTTATTTATATATTTATTTATATTTGTTTGTGTTTATTTATGTTTATATTTATTTATTTATTTGTTTATTTATTTTCATTTATTTATTTATATTTGTTTATTTATTTATATTTGTTTATTTCCTTATCTACTATCTAGCGAAACCACAGCGGTGGGAACGGGCACCGCAAAGTCGGCGGGGAAAGAAGACCCTGATGAGCTTGACTCTATACACACACTTCAAGATGTGTGCGCATGTTCAAATGGGCTAGCTACTATGTCACGCAGACAGTCCAGGTCCACTATTAAAATTTTGAATAGCCTAGCTAGACTATGTGTTCGTCAGCGACTGTGCTTTTGTCAAGAGGCATTCAGCTGAGCTCTTGTAACTTAACCCAGAGACTATTTAATCTGCGAAGATTGCGTTTTACTATACGTATATGAATAATGCCCCCAAAGCGGCCTACTGCTTAAAACGTCATTGTATATATTAAAAACAAATATATAACTTAGAATTAGCGCGAAAATTCTATAGAACAAAATGTTATTACGCAAAGCACAACACTAAATAAAATTTCTCAATGGACGGTTCAGGCGGACGCTCCGCTTGTCACACAGGGCCTAGCTAAACCATATGTTTGTCACATTAAGACTAGCTAAACTATCAAAATGTACCATAGTAGTCCAGCTAAGCTATGGTTCAAGCGAACTAAAGGATTTGGACGTGTGACATAATTTGGCCTTGACGCACGCCTCTTATAGTAAATGATGCATTATTCCAGGTAGGAAAATTGAGATCTCGTATCACCATTTTTACATACCACAAACTTTTGAAGGAACTTTAGGATATGAAAACGCATATCATTTTGTCTTTGATTTTAGCTAGCCACAAACATGTACACTTTCGTATGCTCAATCATGCCGTCATAGCAGTTGGGACGAGCACTATTTACTCAATAACAGGAATACTCATGTGATTACCCAGCATTATGTGGTGAAATGATGAACACTGACTCTGTCATTTGACTAGCAAGTGGCGAGGGCAGAAAATTATTAGTTAATATACGCCGTGGCACGATTTCTTTATGCCAATGTATCATGAATTTTTTGTCGCTTAGAGAACTTTATTTTGTCTGGAGTGCACCGTTGCTGGTAAGAGTGAGCACCAAATAACTTAGCGTTTCAGACCAACCACGCGCAGATACAGGGGGAAGCGGCTTGCGCTGTCCCCTCCCCATTAGACGAGTGAACTGACCAGAAAGAAGGGCAGATCAAGAGCAAAAACGTTCCCCCAAGTTTTGCCTTATACTTTTGATAGTGCGCTCTAAATTGCGTTAAAAAATTTTCGCTCGCTTACAGCGCGGCGCGGGGCGGGGCGGATGCCGAAGCCTTACCAGGTGGCGACGGCCCCGGCGAGATACAGTTTACTTCCTGAGAGTGAGTAGATGCTACTTACAGCTCCCTTACGGCGATAATGGATCCGCTACCTCGACCAATCAGTATCCAAACTTCTACAGTGATGCTCCTTATACTTTGACAACGCCGTGTTAAAATACTCGATGTAATAAATATCATATAGTTTCAATACTAAATGTTCAAGACCTTATCTTGATTTAAGAGGTATGCATATTTCCAGAGATATAGAAACTTATAGACTAATTCTTGTTTGCTTGGGTTATACAGCATGTGCCTTGTGAGACCATAACAAATTACTAGCTGTAAAGATGGCAGCTACTGTACTGTGCACAAGTCGTTTTTTGACTATAATGCAAACCCTATCAACTGTGATTACAAGATGTTGCTTTACCTTTATATATACGCATGTTTCAACTTCTCTACATATCCGTATTAACATACATGATGACGCCCTGAGATCTCAGGGGAGGTCACCTCTGCGGGGTGGGTAAAGGTATGTTTAACAATGCTTACGATCCCCGCGTACTTCCCCAGAGGACTTATTTTCCCCATTTAACCCTCATTTCGGCAAAATTGCACTCTATTTTTGCCAAATTTTGCTCAATTTTTCCTCACGCCGAAGCCAGGAGGTGGGAGTGTGCGCGGCATATCAGGGGTAGAGTGGTATCCCCCAGGAGTGCAGACCACGGCATCGGCGCCGAAGCCACAGGGAGTACTTTTCTCTTTAACGGAATGATGCCGTGTTGTCAATCTACGGTGTAGTGATTAATCCTTTACCTCATGTAGTTGGTCTCGAACCACAAAGATGAAAACAACCTAATGGATTAACTCAGTTCGTTGCGTAGCGTTATAATTGATGAAGCAAAGGGTTAATGAAAATTAGGTCCACCGCTTGTATAATCATTTACCTCATGTAGTTGCTCTGGTACCACAAAGATCAAAACAACCTAATGGATTAACTCAGTTCGTTGCGTAGCGTGCTAATTGATGAAGCAAAGGGTTAAACGTGAACAGATATATTTATGAAAAATAAGCGTTATTTCGTGTAAAATGGCGTATTATACACACGTATGTAATATCTAACATTTTATATATATACCAGTCGAATCGTTTTGCTCTGTAAGCAACAAATTGTAATATTCTGATATGTGGTTCTACGACATTGCTTAAAAATGGCTATCGTGAAGGTGTTCGATTTCCTTAACCGCAATTGCTGTGCTAACTGGGCTATCAAGATCGGCCTGCTTTGCTCATCGTGTGGTATATCATTAGTAAAAAGTGGAAGTAAGCACGTTACAATATTTTGTACTCCTCTCAGGAGTAATTAATTCCAGCAACGATGTTTGCTGCTCCTTTTAGAAACCTCTCTCAATACATATTACATTCATTTGGCATGTGATATACAAAATTCTTTTCAAACTTCATTTTTTGGGAGCTGAAAAACAAAGTTGTTTAACTTGCCGGAGGCATTTGGAGTCAGTACCAAAGTATTTTCAAAGCTCGACCCTGCTGAAACTGACTCAAGCACAAGTAGAGTACCTTAATTCACGTTTGCGGTAATTTTGCCATGTACTGGAAAATTCTCAGATGGGACTATAAAATTTTATGTGGCTACTATATCTTTCGAGCAAGAAATTCCGTTAGCGATCACCGTATCCAAATGCATTCTTTTCCCCCTTTTTCCCCAAAACCCCCCCCCCCCGCCCCCCCCCCCCGAAAAAATAACATCCCCCCCCCCCCCCGCCGTTGCAGTTTTGCTCCAAATTTAGCTTGCCACCGACAACGGTAAGCATAGCTAGATTTCGATGTAAGTTTTTTTCATATCCGATAAATAAACGTCTCTAAACCCAAGGCTTTTAGGTATCAGCATACTATCAGGCAAGTTGACCCAGCGGTCGTGCAGAGATCAACGAGTTACGCGGTGCTGTCTGAAATAACAAAAATAGATCTCCCAAACGAATGTCGCACAGTTCACATTAAAAACTCAGAGTTCTCTCTCCTCTTAAGGAATTAAACAATATTGGCTCTTACAGTTGATCTACCACCAATGTTTTCAAAAGTAGAACATTATGAAACAGAAATTGGCACAGACTCTCTTCTATGAATTATAGCTGTTTTGGAATTGTGTGCCTTGATATTAAACATGTGTAAGTTTTTGGGGTATGTTTGTTGTTTAATGTTTGAGTTTGGAATGGTTTAAATAAATAAAATATACCTCGTTTGCGAGTCAGCATTTAGAGTTTTCATGTGGGATAATAAATAAAGCGCCATTTTTAGCTAAATATCATTCCTGAATATTATATTTAAAACAATAAATACTGTTGACACTGAATATTTATTGTCGACAATACGTGGATACATTGCATTCTCATGCTTATTTGCAAATATAGAGAACAGTTCAGTTAATAGCAGTTATTACATAAACAACGAACGAACTGACGAACATAGGTAAACCGCTCGCTATCAATGAGGTCAACTGAACTGAAGTTAAACTAAAGTTCCAAGACAATGAAATGGATGCCTTATATAAGTGAAATAATCAATATGCAAATTTATGCAAAAGCTTTATGCAAATCAACCAATCAACAAATTAGATATTACATAGGGAACAGATTTATCAACACATTTTGCTTTCTGCTTCAGCGAAATTGATGAAATTCACGGTCTTGGGCAGCTTTGTAACTGGTAATGTACTTAAAATACAGCGTTTAGATTATAGAATAGTGTGTTTACATCTGATCAATCAGCCTATTTGGCGAATTCCAAGATATACATCTGAAAAACTAATTTGATGCTTCGCTTCGTAATTTTTTTGCTAAAAGTTGATGGACACAACGTATCAGACCATGACATGTTATAATGCGAGTGACGAGATCATGAATGTTATACTTAAAATTGTTTCCTAAATAGGCTGCCGTCAGGGTTCCTGCTGGCGTTGAATTTTCCGTAGAGCACCCTTTTAACAGTAGCATGATGCGTAACTTTTTAAAAGATGACACCAAACTTGAACTATTATTACTGTGCTAAATTTTCAATATCATTTGTACGGTGCGCTATTTCGATCTCAGCAATTTCAAAACGGATTATGTTATATTTTACAAACACATAAAATAACTTTGTTGTTAACCATACCACAGTTAGATTTTATTTAAAATCAATTAAGGAAATATCCAAGAGGCGATATATTAACTGTTTTGTTTTAGCTTGTGACATTGGTCCCTTAACTAAAAATTTGACAATATTTAATGTTAGAAT